>ML788504.1:159439-181711 GCA_009831015.1 Picea engelmannii
TGTCGGAGGAATGGCCCAGGGTGGGGAATACTCCAGGACAGTTATTCCTCGAGGGCAGACTCATTTCCTCCAGGTTACACTTTGTTTAGTGTCGGAGGAATGGCCCAAGGTAAGGAATGGTCCAAAAATTTATTGAGGGAAGACTCATTCTCTCCAGGTTACACTTTGTTTAGTGTCAGAAGAATGGCCCAGGGTGGGAAATGGTCCAGGTTCAGAAATCAGAAACAATCCTTCTTCCTTGGTTGAGAATAATGGGGAAGATAGCCCATTATTGATATTCTATATTGAGGGCAGACATTCTTTCAGACCTCACAGATGTGAGTGAAATATTGGCCCAGATGATTATTATTGATGATCTATACTGAGGGAAGACACTCTTTTAGATCTCACAGACGTGAGTGAAAGATTGGTCTAGATGATTTAGTTCTTGTCATAACATTTTTTCCATGCAGGTTGCTATCAGATATTTGTTATGAAGAATGAATGACAGTAGATATGCTACTGTTTTTTATTGTGTTTCACAAGTTTGAGTAGTTGTGTACTACTGGAATAGACACAGGTGTGTTCTATTAATTGATATTGTACCAGTTGTCATAGGAGATTATCCAGTCGGATAATAATGACAGGTGCTCGTGGCGCTACTAGTTGAATGGTCTGTTGTGCTCAAGACCATGCCTCCATAGCTAAGAGGGAGTGTTAATATTATGGTAGTTTCGAGAGGTATGAACCTCTATTGTGACCTATGACGAGACTAGAATCCTTCAGAAGGAAGCAAAGAATTAAAGGAAACCCTAGACAAGTTGTCAGCTGAACAAATATATTTAAATTGAATTTATTGATGCCCAGAAGGAGAATTCGACCCCAGTTAGACTGGCCATTCCACTATAAATACAGGGCACAAATTTCATTATTTCACATCTCACCAGTTGCAGTGAGAGCTAAATCTGTGCAGGCAGTTGCAGGCAACAATAGTTTTGTGCGCAAGTTTTCTGGGAGAGATGGAAAGTGGTGGGCTAGCTTCTGGGTGGGATCATATGTTCAATTTAGTTTCTATTTTCTTGCTTGGTGCATTTAGCCTCTCTTGGATATTGATTTCTACCAGGATTCTCTTCTCGTTCAAGGTCAAGGTGCTCGGAGGGTGACTTCGGCCTGTGGTTGGTTGATGAGGGTATCATCAATGGTTAAATGAGCACAATCCTCTATATTCTAACACATTCCTCTCCAACAAAATCCCTAATTTTCTTGTACGCCAACAATGATGTTTTTTCTTATCCATTAAAAGGTTCTCTCACCAGCTTAGCTCTAATAACATGTTAATTTTTGAGCTATTATTAGGTTTATTTTCAATTTACTAGATAACCATAACATAGATAGGATCATTGAGAGAAACACAATCACAAGAGTACACAAGAATTTATCCTAGGAAACCCTCAAGGGGACGAAGACCCAACAAAACTTCTTTAATATAGATTCAATAACCAAGTACAATACCAGAATAACTCTCTCTCTATGAGAGACAAACTACCATGATGCTAGACCAGAAAATAATCAAGGAACCATCGCAAATCCAATGCTAAGACAATAAACCAATCACTAGAGAATATCCTCTCCCAAGCAATGTGCCTCTCTCTCTTCCTTCTTCCAGCAACTGGTAACTGCAGCTTCCTTCAATACGTACATACTAGATGAGGTGTCTCTTCAATGGCATGGCCGACTTCTCTCTCTGGGTAGTTAGAACCACTTTAATTTCCCTGGGGGGGTGACTTCTTAATTTGCATATTACATTTAGGATTTAACCAATCCGCAAAAGGGGATAAGAATATTCTTTGCATTTACAAAATATTTCAATAGGTATATCTCCCCCTGTCTTCTCTGCAACATGCTAGGTAATCATTGTGAACAATATGCTACCACTGTATTCTCCTTCTGTTGCGGATGTTTCTACTCTACCGAAACACTGACCAACTTATCAACAATACTGCATCAAGAATACCATGCTCTTCCTATGATGATCCTTAGAATTGTACACGCATCAACCATCTAAACTCATGCCATACCATACATCAAGTGCATGCCAATCATACGTACTATCTCATGCATCAATTATGAAGAAAATGATATGTTAAAAATGAAGAGTGAATCATGAACAAACCATCAAGAATGAATCCTGTACCATATACCATCAATAAGTGCATCAACCATGCACCAAACATGTTTCACCACTTGTACCATAGAAAGTGCATCAAACATGCACCAAACCTCAACAAAATGAACCAAAATCAAGATAAACATACACATATGCCACATTATCCATAAACCATGTGATAGTGATACTACTAGCAAGTGCCTCTAACAAAAAACCAAGTTTGTACCAATCATGCATCAACTTTAGATCAATATATGACTCATCAATGATGCAAAACATCACCACCTTATCAACTCATCAACTACATGTCCTAATATGTAGCTCAACCATATGCCAAATACATACACCAAGACATCCAAAAAATATGCTTCTAACAATACATCACAATATATGTCAATGGAGATCACATATGTACCATCCAGGCACTATAACATATCTTCCTCAAAACCATTCACTACAACAAGTACTAAGAAACCAATAGTACCTATAAAAATGTACCAAGAGTGTCCCTCAATATATCAATGATATATCTGTAGCTAATATCACATCATCATGATATATCTCATAAACATTGTTCCATAACCTCATTGATAAAATACATAACATAACTATCATTGTACCTTAACAAAAAATGCCTCAATCCACACTATAAGGTTAGTACCATGAATCCAAGATAGGCATCAAGCATATTCTCCAAAACTCAACCATAAATTATCACAACATACAAAAATGAAAACCCGAAGCAAATCATCTCAAACTCTGCATAAACTATGTTGTACCATCAAACCATGCTACAACCCATATGTACACCCCCTTTTCTAAGGGATTTACCTCATGTATGTGACTTCACTGCATATAGTTCATGTGAGTATTCGAATTTTCTTTAGACAGACCGCATATATACATGAATTTGACCATATTAGCCTGCATATGCCTTAGGAAATCTAAGGCTTTCCTCATTTTGTATGCCTTCATTCATATCTTTTTGTTCAATCTTCTTCATCCACTTTTTAAAGTGTCATGGCTTCTCAACATTGGTTTTATGAGATTCCATCCTTTCAACGTTGTTTTTCTTCCATGGTTCATTTTCTCTTCTTTTCATATAGTATGAAGTATTCCTCATTGATTGTCTTCTTGAATTCCAACAATCCTTGGATTTGTGGCCAAACCCACTGCAACTATAACATCTCATGTTGTGACAATGTGAAACAATGTGTCCCACTTGATTACATCTCCAACATCTTACGATGTTATGGAATATTTAAAGATATTTCCTTGCATAATGTATGCAATCAGAATATTTGTGACCATATTCATTACATGATAAGCAGTGACCATGAAAAAATTTTCATACCTTTGTTTTGGTGTCCACTTTGAAGGTGTCTCTCTTCTGAATTTTCTTTGAGGTGTAGGGATAGCTTCTTGATGTCTTCTTTTCTCTATTCTTCTAAAGGTTTCCTTGCTTTGTGTAGATGATTGACTTGCATATTTTCTTCCACATTTTGAATATGAAGGAATTACCTCATGGTTCTTAGAAGTGCTAGCTTCATAATGTGTTGCTTGCTTGCTGTATCTAAGTCCTGATTTATCATTTGGTGATCTTTGACAATGCAAGATTTCATCCAAGATTGTTGAGTTTTTCATGAACTGTTTTGAATTCTATGATTTCCTTCTGAGTTCAACTACTTCTTCTTCCAACTTATGGCATGATTATTCCTTTTCATTTACTCAATTCTTCAATAGTTCTTCTATCCATCTAGCTTCTTCAAGTTGGATCTTCAAATTTACATTGATTTCTTTTGTTTCTTTAAGATCTTCAAGGATTTTTCTAAGCTCATCATCTACCTTATCCTTTTCTTCTGATTGAATAATTATTTAATTCTTTAGTCTCTTGATCTATTCTTCTTTTTCTTCTAATTAAGTCCTTTTCTTGGTTGTTTCACTTCTTTCTTCTTTCTTGAGAAATTGTTTTAGTGCCATGAAATGTCTTTGGTACTTATCTATGGAATCCTTAGTAATTCTTTAAAGATCCTCAAAAGTATATGAATCATCTCTTATTTCATTGCTAACTTCTTATATATCATCTATAACTTTATCTTTAAGCTTACAAAAAACTTCTTCTTCATCTACAAGATAATTGCTAGTTGATTCTACACAAAATAATTCTAGATCTTATTTTTCATTTGCATGATAGTTGTGGTAGGTATTAACCTCTACATGTAACCTTTGATGAGTCTATAATATTTGGTAAAGCAAGAGAAACCCTAGAAGTTTAGGAAATAACCTTAGAAGACAATTCATCTCAAGATAAAAAATTATATTAAATTATTATCCTCCATAAGTAGAATTCATCCCATTTAGGTCAGTTGGAGGACTATAAATAAGAGACCACTAGAGATCATTTATCACACTCATCCTCACAGTTGCACAAGGACAAGTGGTGCACATGACTAGAGGAGATATGCATTTGTTGCAATGGTGACTTGGTCTTTGGTTATGGTTGGAATTTCTTCTTGGTTATGGTTTGGAATTTCTGCTTGGTACGCTAGCCTTAGAGAGAGGTACACTACCTCAGTTGACTATTGGTTCTAGGGTTTTCTTTCAGAATCATTATGTCTATCAAGCTTAAGGTGCTCTGGGGTGGCCTTTGTGACTATGGTTGGGTGACAATATTTCTATATTGTCTATGGTGAAACAAGGACACCTATTATTATAACAGGTTATGGGCCCACACTATCTTCAGATAGTCTAACCAGTGGAAGGTAGATTGGGAAGATTTTCTCAGTTGCACTTGTAGCTGCATTGAGAGTTTTTGTTGTAACTACGAAACCCTAACCCTTGTGTTGAGTCACCTTAAGTGAATCACTTGACATAATTCCTAGATAACATATTGCACCCTATCTGCAAGATACTAGATATAATAAATATCCAGAAAAAAAATAAAATGCTAGTAATGGCAGAATAACAGTAATATAACCAACAAAATCTCCACAATAACACATAAATGATATAAGAACAACAACAGAAATAACACTTTGATTCATCAAGAAATGTTCAAGGGCCTCTTCGAGGGGGCAACCTCCAGTCGAGCAACGCTCTGTTACAATAATATACCAGCTGGGGTTTTCATACCCTCGACCCTTATTTATACTAAATATGTCTATCAAGAGAAGAATCTAGAGGAAGATCCTTCTAGAAGAAGAAGCTTCTATTAGGTCTTCTTACATCCGCCTTATTATATTTTATTGAAAGGCCTTATTAATATTGACCTTTATTACAACTGAATATATTTATCTACCTATGTTCGGGTTAGGAACCTAACATGTCCACCCCCTTAAAAACAACCTTGTCCTCAAGGCTTGAGATGTGGAAACTGCTACAGAATGGTAGTTGTTTCCCAAGTGGCATCTGCTGGAGTTGTATCTTTCCACTGGACTAGCACTTCCTTGATGGTTCTCTGACACAGGCGACGCTCATGCTAGTCCAAAACTGCTTCTGGTTGTAGCCAAATGGATCCTTCTTCAACTAACTTTGGAAGGTTGGTTTGAAGTTGGCACCTAGTTCCAATCACCTTCTTTAAGGATGAAACATGAAAAAAAGGATGTAGCTTCGACTGACTGGGCAGAGCTAACTGATATGTGACTTGTCCCACATGCTTGAGAACTATATAAGGACCATAAAATTTGGGCGCCAACTTCTGACAATGCTCGGCCTTGAGGGAAGTTTTCTTGTATGGTTGCAGTCACAGAAACACCTAATCCCCTTCTGCAAATTGACGTCCAGAGCGACCTTGATCTGGTTGTTGCTTCATGTTATTATGTGCCATGACCAAGTTCTCTTTAAGGGTACGAAGAATATCCTATCGAACTGTAAGTGTTTGGTCAACCACCTGGACCTTCGAGGTACTCGGTAAGTCTGAGAGATCTGAAGGTGGCTTCTGTTTATATACCGCTTCAAAAGGAGTCATGCGAGTAGCTGTATGGTAGGAAGTGTTGTACCACCATTCGGCTAGGGGTAACCATTGAGCCCACTGATGTTGTTTTTCATAGGCAAAAAACCTCAGATATGTTTCCAAACACTTGTTGACAACTTTCGTTTGACCATCAGTCTGGGGATGATAAGCTACGCTGAGATGCAATTGGGTGCCCTGTAGCTTAAACAGTTCTTTCCAAAAATTGCTTGTGAAAGTTGGGTCATGATCAGAAAAAATAGAGTGGGGCATGCCATGAAGCTTGAAGACCTGGTCCATGAAAATTTGAGCCACTATGGATGCAGTAAATGGGTGTTGAAGAGTACAAAAATGAGCATACTTGGAAAGATGATCCACAACCACCATTATGACTGATTTATTCCCTAATTTGGGTAAGACGGTAATAAATTCCATAGAGATATCCTTCCAAATAGCAGGTGGAATTGGAAGCGGTTGTAGTGTGCCCAGAGATTTGACTGTTTCTCCCTTGTTGCATTGACACACCTCACATTCAACGACAAAATTACAGATGTCTTGTTTCATACCATCCCAGAAAAAATAACATTTGACCATGTCATATGTTTTGGTGAACCCTGAGTGCCCCACTGTGGGTGTAGCATGGAGCTTAGAAAGTGTCTTGGATTTAAGCTTTGATTGTTTACTTAAATACAAATGGCCTTTGTAGCGAAGCTCATCCTGGAGCCAAGAGTACCCTAGGGGAGCTGAAGCATTGGTCTGCAATTGTTGGATCAGACGCGGACTTTTGGGATCTTGAAGCCATTCCTGGCGCACGGCTTGGAGCCAGTCGGGTACAATGAAGGAAAGAGAAAAAAGGGATCCTTCTTCTTCATATTTTGGGGACAGTGCATTCGCCACTACATTATCTTTTACCTTCTTGTAAATGATCTCATAATAATATCCAAAGATCTTAGTCACCCATTTTTGTTGCTCCGGGAAGGAAATGTGTTATTCTAGAAAGTACTTGAGGATTTGATGGTCGGTCTTAATTTGGAAGCGTTTCCCCAAGAGATAAGGGTGCCATAGATCAACGGAATGCAAAATAGCCAACATTTCCTTTTCATAAATGGGTTTTCCCATACTCCTTTTAGAGATTTTCTTGCTCCTGAAGGCCAAAGGTCGCCCCTCTTGCATAAGGACATCGTTTATTCCTTTCCCTGAGGCATCGCATTCCAACACAAAGGTCTTTGTGAAATCATAAAGGGCCAGAACCAGAGTGGTGCACATGGTTTTCTTCAAGGTTTGAAAAGCTTTAGCAACAGTTGGATTCCAAGCGAAAGAGTTCTTTTTTAGTAGAGCAATGAGAGGTGATGCAATTTTTTTGTAGTTCTTAACAAACTTGTGATAATACCCTGTTAAGCCCAGAAATCCATGCAATATTTTGAGAGTCTTTGGGTGTGGCCAGTCTTGCATAGCTTCAATCTTTTTCAAATCCACCCTGATTCCATCCTTTCCAACCAGATGACCCAAGTATTCTAATTCTAAGGCACCAAAATCACATTTAGACTGTTTTAGGAAAAGTTGGTGCTGAGAGAGTAGATGGAGAACTTGATCCACATGAGTAAGATGGTATGTCTAGGTTTTTCTATAGATGAGGATATCATCAAAGAAAACTAAGACAAAATGACGGATAAAGGGAGGGAAGACATGATTCATGAGGCTTTGGAAGGTGGAGGGGGCATTACACAAGCCAAAGGGCATGACCAAAAACTCATAGTGGCCCTCATGAGTGCGAAAGGCCATATTGGGAATGTCTGCCTCTTTCATACATATCTGGTGATAGCCTGAGCGAAGATCAAGTTTAGTAAATAATTGGGCGTCACTCAATTCATCCAGGAGGTCATCAATGACAGGAATGGGAAATTTGTCTTTAATGGTCAATTTGTTGAGGGCATGGAAGTCAAGACACATTCTCCAAGAACCTTCTTTCTTCAGGACCATGACTACAGGAGAAGAGTAAGGGCTCGTACAAGGGCGGATAACACCTGCAATAAGGATTTCCTGGACCATTTTCTCAATTTCATTTTTTTGTGAAAAAGGGTGGCGATATGGACGGATATTGGGAGGAAGGTTGTCGGGTACAAGGGGAATGGAATGATCATGAACACTGCGGGAAGGAGGGAGTCCTTGGGGAGTGGAAAATTCCATTTGATGTTTAGAAAGGAGGTCTTGGAGGTCATGCGACACCGGGGGTGTCTCTGTTGCTTGTATGGCATGGATTTGGGCAATGACACTAGAATGACCTTTTTTGAGCATCTTTTCCATGCGATGGGAACTAATGACCTCTGGTGAACCAATAGTGATGCCTTGGAATTTATATTGGTGGCCTTCCTGGTTGAATTACATGGTTGATACCTTAAAATCCATGAGAATGGGACCCAAAGTTCTTAGCCAGTCTGTACCCAACACAATGTCACAACCATCCATGTAGATAGCAAACATATGGGATTTTAGGTGGTAGTCACTAATTTGGAGATGAACATTTTCACAGCCCCCTCCACATTTCATGGAACCACCATTGGCAATCATTAGTTGGAAATTGTTGATACCATGGATGTAGCAATGAGTTTCTCAGGCAATGTGGTGATGAATAAAATTATGGGTGCTTCCACTATCAACCATAATGATGACCTTCTGATGCTTGATGTAACCGATTAACTTGAGGGTTTGGGGAGCAAGGAATCCAGTGAGAGCATTGAGGAAAATGACGGGTTCTACTTTGGGAGGGTCTGAGGGAGGGGTTATGTCAATGATTTTAGGTGACTCAGACACAAGGGGAGTTTCAACATCCTCTTCCGAAATATCCTCAGAGATGGCCATAAAAAGATTCTGTTCCTTACACTTATGGCCCGAGAAATATTTGTCATCACAATTATAACAAAGGCCTTTGAGTTGGCGTTCACCCATTTCATCCCTAGTCAATTTTTGGATCTTTAATGGGGTGGAGGGAGCAATGGGAGTGATGGGTTTAGGGTGAGGGATAAAGGAGGGTTTTCGGTTTTGAGAGGATACAACCTGTTGTGCTTCTTTATCTCTTTTAGTAGCCTCCACCCAACTTGAGGGTCGATCCATGAGAACATGGGCCCAAATCTCCTTCTTGAGGCCACTAATAAAGCACTCTCAAAAGAAAGCATCAGTCATGCCCTCTGTTCGAAAAGCCATGCACTTAAAGGAAATTATGAAGTCTTATACTATTCCTGATTGTTTCAACTTTGTCAAACGACCCAAATGGTTAGTGTCCGTGTCAAAGCATTCATAAAGCTCAGTCACAAATTGGTTCCAAGCAATATACCCTTGACGGGAAGTTTTTCTCCATTGTCACCATTTCCAACGTTCTTGATCTAGACGGATAACACCATACCAGAGTTAGGCCAAGTCATCTATAATGCCGTATAAAGAGAAATAATGTTCCATTTGGGTTACCCAACCAGTGCGGTCTGAGCCATCAAATTTGGTCGCATCCACCCGTGGAAGGTGTAGGTCACGTTGAAAGTGATGGGGCTGAAAGGTATGGGAATGGGAGGAATGTTTGCCTTTGATCTTTGGAGGTGCTTTAGAGAAAGGGTCATCTGTAGGGATCTTCAGTTTGGTGCAGAGTGATGCAAAGATAGATTCAAGCTGGATGGTCAGTTCTTGTTTTACTTCCTCCATTGAGGACTGCATGGTTGTATTTATGGTTGTATTGATGGATGAATTGATGGAGGCAAAAGTAGCATCGAGTTGTTTCACTTCTTTTTGGGTCTTGAGGAAACCAGATTGCAAGGTGTTGAAGCGAGTTTCTAGGTCTTGGCTATGGGTATGGGCCATGAGGATGGTTGAACTGAAAAGGGGTGGGCCGGGTCATTTTTTTTTTTCTGAAAAATGATATGGATGAATGTGATAAGGGAGAAGAGATGAATCCAATGAAATGGGTCTCAAATAATGGTGAAAAAATTTCCAGACTCGTTTTATTTTTTTTACACCTGCGGAGTTATACTCCGGTATGAAGAATACTGCAGTGATGAAATCCCTAAATGCTTAACTAGAAGGAAATGTGTATTTACTTGGCAACCCAGTTGCACGGCAATAGATCTGGTCTATTTTCATTTGTTTATGTTTCTGTCCCCCAAGTGTTAGGTATTCAAGGGTTCTACAGACAAGGGTTTGCCCTGTACTATAGCTCTCTGATATACGTGCGGGGTCCAATAGTAGTACTCGGCCCAATATCTCAGGTCACTAACTAATAATGATAGACCGTACCCTTAGCCGTACTACCTAACTACCCAGGTACTAGAGAGTATCTTCTCGAGTGTTGTTCTCAGTGACACTATAGCAGTATGGAAGCTAATAGGTTTATCTAAAGAGGGCTTCAGGAAATCTAGGCCGATCCATATATAGGTGCTATCTGATGCACTACCACTCAAAGGGATACCAACAGGGGCTACAAGGGTGGCCAACAGATGTGCGCTTAAGAACCACTTGTATTTCCTGCATGTATGAATCCATCAACCACGGGTTTATGCACGTAACGATAGATCTCTGTGGCTTAAAGATGTCGAAATACGTCTCTACCCTGAAAAAAATTCCCACAATTTCTGCCAATGAAAGTTCCCTGATACCACTTGCAAGATACCAGATATAATAAATATGCAGAACAGAAATAAAATGCTAGTAATGACAGAATAACAGTAATATAACTAGCAAAATCTCCACAATAACACAGAAATGATATAAGAACAACAACAGAAATAGCACTTTGATTCAGAAAGCAATGTTCACGGGCCTCTTCGAGGGGGCAACCTCCAGTTGAGCAACGCTATGTTACAACAATCTCTCAGCTAGGGTTTTCATACCATCGACCCTTATTTATACTAAATATGTCTATCAAGAGAAGCATCTAGAGGAATATCCCACCTTATTCTATTTTATTGAAAGGCCTTATTAATATTGACCTTTATTACATTCAAATATATTGATCTACCTATGTGTGGGTTAGGACCCTAACACTATCCTAGCGCATCTTTTGGTACTCTCAGCAAGATAAGGCATAAAGTTTGAATTTTTGGTCAAGGTAAAAGGTTGACCAAGTCAAAGAAGTCATGACTTACTCTATAAAGTTAGAAATTAAGTTAGAAGGGGCTTCTAACTTCAGATCATGGAAGACAAGGATTGATCTCATCCTTACCAAGAATAAAGTATCAAGGATATCATGAAAGGAAACATCACGAAACCACATTTTTAGGAGGGAAAAGAGAAGGAACCTCATAACATAGCAATTATGGAGAATTTCAAGGACAATGACATCAATGCTATGAGCATCATAGTAGACTCTATAAATGACCCTTTGATACCCTACATTTCTCATCTTGAATCATCTAAGAATATGTATGATTCCCTAACTAACCTCGACATACAGGATATTACATGAAATTTATAAAGGGGTATGCACATATTACTACACCAATGGAGAAACTATTGAAGAAGGACACCATATTTCAGTGGAATGAGGATTGTCAGAAAGGATTGGACACTTTAAAACTAAATATGGTAACAACACCTATACTAGTATTTCCAGATTAGGAAAAGACATTTCATGTGCATATAGATGCATCAACCATAGCACTTGAAGCAATTTTGGTGCCTCCAGAAGCAGGGGACTTAGACCATCCTATCTCCTTTGCAAGTAGAAAGTTGTCAGAATCATAGAAGAATTACAACACCACATAAAGAGAATGCCTAGCCATGGTATATGCACTTTAGAAGTTTAGGAACTACTTACTGGGTAAACACCTTAAGATGTTTATAGAACATTTTTCCCTCAAATATCTAGTGAACAAGCGAGTGTTGGGGGGAGGATTTGTAGATGGACATTATTATTTCAAGAATTTGATTTTGAAGTGAGATAAACCAGGGAAGATGAGTGCATGACATGATTACCTGTCAAGGGTGAATAATGAAGAAGAACTTACTAACTTGGAAGACAACTTCCCAGATGCACAACTATTTTCAGTACAGGTAGCAGATGAATACTTTATTGATATTATTGAATACTTAAGTACATGGTTTGCGCCACAAGAGTTTAGCACCACACAGAAGAAAAATCTAGTAGTCAGAGCTACAGATTATCAAATCATTGCAGGAAATTTATACAAAATGGGCGTAGATAGTATTTTGAGAAGGTGTTGTAATGGAACATGAAAGGCCCATAATTTTAGTAGAACCTCATGAACGTATAGCTAGAGGAAAATATGTAGGAAAATCTACTACACTGAAGGTATTGCACACATGATTATGGTGGCCAACAATCCATAAATATGCCAAGGAATATTGCCAGAAATGTGATGTTTGTCAGAGGGTGGGAAAACCCAACAGAAGGGATGAGATGCCTCTAAGAGCACAAGTCACTCTGCAAGTATTTAATAAATGGGAAATAGACTTTGTAGGACCTATTAATCCACCAAAAAAAATTTCACGATATAGATATATCATTACTGCAACTGAATACTTAACAAGATGGGAAAAAGAAACACCAGTCAAGGATTGTAGTGTAGAAACAACACCACACTTCTTGTTTGAGCAAGTGATCACCATATTTGGATGTCCTAGGATTCTCATGAGTGATCAGGGAACTCACTTGATAAATAATACCATCAGGGCTATGAGTGAGGATTTTGAAGTGTATCACGAGAAGAATACACCATATCATGCTCAGGAAAATTGAATAGTAGAATCTTTCAACAAGATCTTGGAAAATGCTCTGAAAAAAATTTGCAATGTCAATAGGGATGATTGGGAATTGAAGATACCAGTATTACTATGGGCATATCGGACCAAATTTAATAAGTTGATAGGAAAGGCACCATTTAGACTGGTGTATGGGCAGGAAACGGTGGTGCCATTAGAATTTTTGGTACCCAGTCTTCATGTAACAACAATTACCAACATGACAAAAAGGGGAACAGTACAGGAAAGGTTAAGTCAACTAATGGAAATGGAAGAGGACAGGATGCTAGCAGGATTTCACCAGGAAGTATAGAAATCAAGAGACAAATACTGGCATGACAGACATACTAAAAATAATATTTTTAAGGAGGGAGACCTACTCTTGCTCTACGACATCAAATTTTTCGAACACCCTCTGAAGTTTAGAATACATTGGCTAGGGCCATATGAAGTAAATAACATCATAGATGGAGGATTTGTATAGCTAAAATAATTGGGAAGAACAAAACTGAAAGGAATGATCAACGATAGTCGACTAAAACTATACAGGGATAGTCGACCTACTAATACTTAAAAGTTACACCGCAATGAGAAAAGCATGTATATAGTGTACTATAGTAGAGATTAGGACATAAAAATGATAAAAATAAATAAAAAGGGGAAAAAAGAGAAAAAGGGAATACAAAAATAGAAAAATGAAGAAAAACACAAAAAGACGAAGAAGTTGATTGCACCACAAGAATGAGCAAAAAAAATTGAAAAAAATCATGCATAGCAATTACTACAAAAATATCGGAAGACAAGGCATAACAAAAAGTGAAAAGTCGACACTATCAGGTCTATAAAAGGCAGAAATCACGTGTTTATTCAATACTTAGATTTTTTTTAGCACAGGGTGAAATACAAAGAGCGTGCCCTAGCTAGAATTTTATGAAGAAGCAAGCAAGTGTGTGACTTAGAGAGAAGATGACCCCATCGAAGCTCAACGCTCCATGATAGTATGTATGGGTTACTCAGAAGGGTCAGATGCGCAAGGAAAGAATGAGACAACCTGAAAACGTGATCGAGATGGAAGATGTCACCACCTCAGATACAAAATAAATCATCCTGACATGGGTTGAAGAGGAAACATCAACAACACAACAAGGGGAAATAGGGAAGAGCTCTGGGGCTCGGAATGGTATTTCAAACACTAACCCTCAGACGCCTGGGAATTGTGACGAAAAAATGGGATCGTGATAGACCCACGAAGGTGAGGAAGTGTTGGTTGAGGATATCATTGACTGACAGGAGTTCGAAATGGAGGAAGAGGACACAGACACAGTAGAGACATGTCCATCTTCTTTGGGACAAAAAAGAAATGCATAGGATGCCATGGATATTACACTCCCATATCTCCCAGATGTAATGATCACTATGGATGATATGTTGGGAAAGGTACCAAAACTTAGGTATGTAAACCATGATGTGTGTGATGTGGCCAAATTACTAGATTTGGATGAGGAGACTTATTCAATAAGTATAGGGGAAATTGGACCCCTGGGTAAATCAATAATGGAGTGCGCAGTGGATAACTGGGTTGTATAACTCAAGCATTATGAACCTATTGGATATACCTCATTTTGGGTGTGTTAAGGATGTCAGGATCTATTTCAAACAACTAGTCGCCCACGTACATGGAGGCATCTTGTAGATGGATAGGCCAGTACAGATAGATGTGGCACTAATTTCCAAGATCACATGACTACTGACATTCGATGCGCAACCAGAGGAATACCTAGATTACAAGTCACATGAGAAGGAAATAGTAGTGCTAGTCAAAGCACAGTTTGGCACTACTCAGGGTAATAGAGGCATTGTACTCAAGGATATAAACGATAACGCGAAAAGGTTCACCAGCGAGATCATGGATTGCAAACTATTGAGGAAATGATGAAAATAAGAAGCACCAGGCATTATTCCAATATATGCATAGTGCGCAAAAGGAGTAATGTTCATCTGGGCACCATACCTGTTGAACCAATTTTTATTAGATTGTAGAGACGTGCAGGACAATGGAATGGAGTTCTATTACTCCTGGATGATCATTCCGATAGTGCTGGAAGGACGAAAGTAGCCAAAATTATCATCCTTCTTGGATAGGAAGAGGAAATGTTATGCAACCAAATATGAGTCCCTCTGGTAGGCCAAGGATAAAAAAATGAAACAAGAAAACACATTTTTTGCAATGTTGTTGGAAGAGAGACCACAATTCACAGCTAATGTACGACACGTACCTGTGGAGGTGATCCAGGAGATAGAAGGGATAGTAAAGTTCAAGTCATCCTGACACCACATGTGGATCCAGGTCACAAGGGATCCAAAGAAGGCATGGCTAGAAATGCAGTATTGCATCAACAAGGAAGAGGTGGACTTGATATTCAAAGATTGACATGCACAGTGGAAACTGCCAGTATCAAAACCAACAACAAGGCTAGTCATGGAGCAATCTTCCAGGCCTAAGGACAAGGCTGAAGCAGGTTCCTCAGTAAGAACAAACAACTCGACTGATAATTCTAGAAAGGTTGTAGCACAGAATCAACCAACCAAAAGTAGCGCAATGCCAAAATTTCCAAAGAAAACAATAATAGGGATAGGTATCCAATCACAGACTAGAAAGGGGGATACTCCATAGGATAGAGAAGAGAGGGTTCAGAGTACAACAAATGGGGCGCAACCCTCGTAGACAATAAGGAAGACATCACGGGAAAAAGGGGTTTGCAATAAAAGAAAGTAGGTCACAGAAGACCCAATCATCACACTGACAGAGGATGATGCAGAGTTAGTCGCAGACAAGGTCCAATATGAGGGGGGGGGGGATTGGTCTGCATTGTAGAGGCACAAAGAGAAGAGATCATGGCCAAGATCATAGAAGTCCATGAAAATATCCAATAATTACAGAGTAAAGTAGGACCACATGCCACAATGCAACAACTAGAAAAGACACAATGACCCTCTATGCAAAAATAAGGAGAGGAGATAGTGCAGTTTGTATTCCAAGGCAAGGAGACATTTACAGTCACGTGCCCAATGATCAGAATGGATCAGGAGACTATGCATAAAGTCATGGGAGATGTGGAGCAATTCGAAGTTGTCATGGCACAAATACCC
This sequence comes from Picea engelmannii, assembly GCA_009831015.1. Classification (NCBI taxonomy): domain Eukaryota; kingdom Viridiplantae; phylum Streptophyta; class Pinopsida; order Pinales; family Pinaceae; genus Picea; species Picea engelmannii. Next base: position 175,426 of record ML788504.1, read on the forward strand.
ACCAAGGCACTGTACAGACTCCAGGCCAACGTAATGCAAGAATTGCAATCTATGGCCCGTGCAGATGCAACCAACTTGGATGTGGGTAGAGGAGTTGATGAAATGATACAAATCACATGAGACTAACTAACTTCGGAGAAATAGGAGGAGAAAGGGTGCGCAGATAAACTAGAAGCGATATTAACAACGGTTTATGATTGCATCCTAGACAGCGCGCAAGCACCTGAGAGGAGTGAAAAGGAAAATATCAACATGATCTCACAAACAATTGACAGATACAAGAAGAAAACTAAGGAGTTCAAAGAAAGGATCAATCCTATGACTCCTCTGGAGGTCTGAGAACAGAGAGAACAACAATCTAAACTCTAGATAGTTGAGATGGAGAAAGAAGCAAGGGAATTAGAAGAGTTGTTTGACATAGCCATGCATACATGGACTATCCTAGAAGAAGATGAGAAGGTCCAATAATGGGACCAAGAAGAGGAGAGAATCAACGTTGATATACAAGAGCTAAAGAAACGACATAAAACAATGAGCATCATAGAGCACTTGAAGGGCACTCAAGAAATGAAGACTCTGCAGATAGAGTTGAAAATACATTAATGCAAGAACGACAAGAAGAATTGGAACCCCTCCAAGAACAAGCAAGACATATGATTGCGCAGTTGGAGGAAGAGAAGAAAATTTATGGCACAAGCATAGATAAAGGGCGCAACATTAATGCAGGAGGAGATAAAAACGCAGTCAATGGAGGCACTAACAGGAAAAGTTGTGTAGATGAGAGCAAAAGGAAAGGAACTTACAAAAAATTTCTACATTTTAGACATGGCAGTACAAGGATCGCACACTACTTGAGTGGTTCGAGACAAACCACATGTCATTGTTGGGGTCCTATTGGGCACATGCCTATTTTGAGAAGGAAGGTTATTTTGGGCGCATGCCTACTTTTGGAGAAAAGATCTATTCTGGTAAAGACCTAATTTTGGAGTGTACAAAACAACTGGTAAGAAAGAAACATGCTGAAAAAGAAGGAAAAGAAACATGCAAGAGAAAAGGCAACGTGGCACACAGGCAAGAAATCCTAACCATGATAGGGTTAGGGTTTTGTTAAAGATTGTAACAACTATAATCAAGTAGAGTAGTATAAATAAATACCTAGGAGGTCCAGGTCAAGGGTGGTTAGTAAGTTCTATATTATTGATGAGCTTAGAGATTTTCGATTATAATAAGGTTGTAGAAGAGTCAAGTAAGCTAGCTTTTTAGTGTTAGGTCATAGGATGAGGAGCCTGGTGTGATCTAGTCCTCTTCACAGAGGTTCCTTAACCTCATCATGATTGTATGATGTAACATGTAATGTGCGCAACGCCAGATTTTGTCGCAGATTAAATAAAAGAGCATAGAAGACAAATCTTTGTGGAGATAGCCCAGGAGGGGGTGACCCACAGTAAAACCTGTGTTCTGTGTAATATTTCTTGAATGATTTATGTTTTGTTAATAATTATCTTATGAACGAATCAACAATTATATGTATTAGCATGCATGCATAAGGATAAAATATGAATGAATCGTAGAAATAATGGAATCGGTGAAAAGTTTAATGCGTAAAGAAAGATATAATACACTCTTAGATCCCCACTCATTCCTAGACTACAAGATCTTGAGAATTGAAGTCACCCATAAAGCTATCTCGGGTGAGAATGTGTTGTGCACCCTATGCACAACGTTACCTTCTGGTTTATCAGGAGGATCAATAGTTTTAGAGGGTTTTATTGGAAACCTGTTGATATCTAAACCTGGGTCAACCCAAGAAGAAGTAAGAGTCAGAGATCTAACAAATACTGGAACAAGGTTCTCTCTGCAAAGAAAAATTCTATCCTGTCACACAACTTCCTCAAATGTGTCATCATAGGTGTGGCCATGGACTTCCTGTTGATCATGCTAAACCTATTCAGTCTCCTCACTGAAAATATTCTCATCTGGTACCAACCACACTTCCAATCCGGTCAAGATCCTTCATCTCAAACATTGAAATCAACTCCCTCTTTCTAAGAGAATCCTTGGACCAAGATTTTGTCTATTGCATGCACCTTTGTATGCTGCAAAGTGTCAAGAAACTATATTGGCTTCTTCTTGATCACTAACTCTCTCTAATTCTGACTCCCTCTCAGATTTATCTCTTATGAATTTCCCGGAACAAGAAACAAGAACAATAAAATGTCCATGGTATCCTCCATGGAAGATATCCTTCCTCGAGTCTAGGACAATAACCAAGAACATCTCTTAAAGGAGATCAACTTCATTTCATAAACAATATGCATTGACTTAAAACAAGAATATCTCCTAGAGATGATATCAACAAGTGTATCTCTAGTATTAAGGGGTTAGTATAATGATCATAACTTCAATATATCAAGATGAGGCATAAGATAATAATAATGCCATAATAGTTAGGGACGTATCATTTTTTTTTAAATAATTGAACGTGGACTCTTCACTGCTAGGGAGGGTGCCCTTGTTCCTCTGAATGTACTGAATTCACTGCCTGGACAAGGTCTCTTGTACATCACCTTCAAACACGCTCATGCTTTACTCAATGATATAACTTGAAAATAATATACAAGTGCATACCTTTGAAATTTGTAGTATCATTGAGCTTGTCTTATAATCTGAAAAACTTGACACCATCTTGGCAAGAAGAGGTTAGAAACAAAATAAAAAAGGTTCAATTATTACAACAAGCTAGAAACCCTAAAATTTCAACTTTCACCACAAATATTAATTTTGACCAAAAGTCAACCTTTGACTTTGACTTTGACTTGTCAAACTTTCACCTTGACCCATAAACTCAAACTTGATGTTTTTTTTGGCCGAGGGAACGAGAGAGCATGCTAGGCTAGGGCACACTAGAATATCAAGTAATTGGGTCAAATGCTTCACTGAAAGTGCCCAAGAATTTAGGTTTAGGGTTTGTTGCAGCTCCAAAATCTGAAACCCTAGTTGCAGCTGCAACTAGTACTATAATGAACTTGACAAGTAACTCTCGATCTACCTTCGAGAGGTTAGAATGTGATGAAGGTAGTGTGGGTCCATAACCTGTTAGAATAATGTTGATGTGCTTTTTTAACCATAGACAGTGCTAGACCATTGTCACCCATCCATAGGCATAAATCCACCCCCGAGCACCTTAACCTTTGACATAAATATTGATTCTCGGAAGCCACACCAAAACCAACAGATGACCAAGAGAGAACACCTTCTCCAAGGGTACCACACAATAAAAAGCACTAGAAAGACTAAACAAGAGAAAACCATAAAACTACAGTTGTTGTTGCTCCTCCTCCAAACTTGCGCACTAGTGGCTTTTCTAGCTGAGTTGAGGCTTCTCTTGCTTCCAGAATATTCTACTCTAGTCAAAGGTTACATATGTAGATTAATACCTCCAACAAATACCATAATATCAACATCATGGTAATTCTGGGAACATGAGGCTAGAAGCTCAAAAACTACTGGACATTTCTAAGAAAGTATATGTTCATGTGTAAGCAAATTCCTGGCTACCAACTACCACTTTTTAACCATCATCTTCACTCAAGCACACTACAATATTTTATTTGTCAATAAAATTGAAATAATCAATATTATTTTATTTTCTAACAACAATTTACATAATCATTTTATATAGTGAAAAAGCTCATTAAATAACTCCTAATAACACCTAAAACTTAGTGGATAAAAATTTATCATCTTAATATTAATGACACTAACTCCTAAAACTTAGTAGCTGGAAATAATTTATCATCTTAATATTAATGACACTAAGATTGAAAAACATTCTCTTAAATTATTGCATACAATCTTATTAAATCTTAAAAAAATTCAACAAAAAAATAAAATTTTAAAATAAAACAAATAGTTTATTTTCATAAATCAATATTAATCAACAAACATGGATGATCACTATCATCTTCATCCAAACATAATAATTTCTAAATTAAATTATAAAAAATAGATTTCATTAGTTAATAAAATAATCAAACAATACATTTAGGCAGAAGCCTGGTATACTGGGCCATCATAGAGCCCCCTTATTCCTGCAATTGCAAAGTACATTTTTTGGACTCATTCTTGGGCTTTGAATTTGCCTATTCAATACAAAACTGTTATTTCAGCAATTACAAACTGTTTTACAAAACTGATATTCAATTGTGATCTTAAACTAATTCAGATTTTTTATCGAATTCGGGAAAAAAAACCACATGATTTGAGTGCTGTTTATCCCACGCCCACCTAAAGAGACGGTTTCTGACAGACGGAAATTAGGGTGTGTTACAAGTTTTCTTCAGTCTGCAGGAACAGGAACTGGTACATGAAGGGCCGAGGTTTACTTAACCAGCATTTTCATTTCAGGTTAATATTCAGATCTAGTGGTAGCCCAAGGTGTTGCAGGAACCGGCCAACGTGAAATGCAGATAGAAGAGTTAGGGTTTTACCCCGCCGACAAAAGGAAGGTAGAGGTAACAAGTTCGACATGTCATTTTCACAGTCTTCCAACTTCCCTCGTGGAAGGCATATTGTCTCGTCTCTCTATTGATGATCTTGTACAAGTTCGCAGAGTTTGTGTAAGGTTAGAGTAATGTCTCTCAGTTTCCCTAGGTGTGGATAAAGTTGATAATATTTAGGGCAGAAACTCCATTTTTCAGAAGTGCAGTGTCTTGCTCTCATGTTACACACTGGCCCATAACTTATTTATCGTTTTCTTAATCTGTATTTTAGTTTATTAATTGTTCGAGCTGAAAATTTCGAATCTATGAAATATAGAGATTTACGATATTCAATTGGGCTTCTCAGTATAGCTTTGTGTTTACATAATGAATAGGTGAACTTAAAATTTCTGTTCAGAAGACCAAAAAGAATTCATAATATTTTTTGTTTACATAATGAATGGAGAATACTATCAATGGTAAATTTGAACTTTCCGTGCAGAACATAATACCAAATGTCATATGTCTTTGTCTATTTCAATTTTGGTTTAATTAAAAAATGTATATTAAGATTTTCTCCATGGACACTTGCAATTTAAAAGCAAATACAGACAATGTATATAGAGTTTATGCAAACAATTTTGACCATGATATATAAACAGATTAACTAAGCCTCTTGGCCCCTTTGTTTTCTTATGATATAAGACCATAGTTTTTATGGTTTAACACAATATATCTTCCCCTTGCCTTGTATTTTGTTGCCCTTTTTTTTTTTAAATATGCTCTATGAAGGTCAAGGTAACTGTTTATAATGTAGAACTGATTTGGAAATCAATAGATGGGAAAGATGAAGACTCTGCTTTAGTTGTTACGGAAAACCTTTCAACCTCATCAAAGCGATCTTCATCTTTCCCATCTACTGATCTCCAAATCAGTTCTATATTATAAACAACGACCTTCATATAGCAGATCTCAACCAAAAAAATCAAGGAAATACAAGGTTAAAGAAAGATTTATTATGTTAAACCATCAAAACTATAACTTCTTATCATATAAAAAAACAAAAAGGACAAAGGGACCGACAGACTTAGTCCTGATGTTGATCTGTTTTTCTCGGATCAAAATTGTCTGCATAATCGAAGGAGTATTTCCTTCCCAACTGCATGTTCCAAGGACAAAATCTTAACATATATTTTTTAATTAAACCAAAAATCAATATAGACAAAACATATGACCTTTTATCTTCTACATGAAAATTCAAATTTACTATTGATAGTATTGTCCATTCATTATGCAAACAAAAAATATTATGAAATTTTGTCTTCTGAACAAAATTTCAAGTTCACCACTCAGTTATTTTCATTCATTATGTAAACACAAAGCCATATTCAGAAATCCCATTGAATATCGTAAATCTTTATATTTCATCGATCGAAACTTTTCAGCCTGAAAAATTAATAATGTAAATCAACACAGATTAAGAAAACGATAAATAAGTCGAAAAATTAATAAAGTAAATCAAAAGAGATGAAGAAAATAATAAATACGTTACGGATCAGGGTGTGTAACAGGAGAGCAAAACACTCCGCCTCTTAAAAAAAAATGGAGTTTCTACCTTAAATATTATCAGTTTTATCCACATCTATGGCTACTGAGAAACGGTACTCTAACCTTTAACATAAACGGAATGAAAAAACCCTAAATGACAAGTCAAATCTGATCCGCGGGTATGAGAACATGAAATCCAGGCCACACATCCGGTGTTTATGCATCTGCAGAATTTCTTGGACATATTTTTTTTTTTA
>ML788504.1:181811-199623 GCA_009831015.1 Picea engelmannii
GGCCTAGCTTGTGGTCTAAGAAACTTTATAGAGGGGCATCACATGGGGATCACAAACATGGGACTTTCGTGCTAATGAAATGCTAGAAAGCCTTTAAAGCCAACAAATCCCTCAAAATCTAGTTATGCTAGCTAAATTTGACATACTCAATATACCATAAAAAAATAATGATTAATGTGCAAACAATGTATGTATGGTAAAGTCATTAAATTATGAAACTAGTTTTTCATTGTAATGAGAAACAAAGAAATGAAAAAACTACCTCATTAAAATAATAATAAAATATTAAAATAATAATAATAATAATTAATAAATAATAAAAAATCATGTAAACTCTCTCTCTCTATATATATATTTACTTACTTTGAATGAATAATAACTAGCATAGATTCATTTAACTCTGAATTTATAAAATTTCTAGGTGCAAACTTTTTTTAAAGTGCAAAAATTTAAGGTTACATTTTCTCATCAATAGATTTGATTCTTCTTTGAACTTAATATGTTGGGTTTTTTTTTTTTTGCACCTAAAGACTCTCTAAAAACACATAATAGAAAAATGTTTATATAACATAATGCATTAAAATAATAAAAAATTGTTAAAATAATAATAAAAAAAAATAAAAAAATTATTTTGATTAATATACATATATATAGATGGGGTTCTGCGGTCGGGTAAGGACGTCGGGCAGTCCTGCGGAAACCCTAACCCGTAGATCACAGTTTACCTAGTCAAACGTTGGTGGTCAGTAATAATAGCTGCAACTCTTTCCATCCCGGTCGAGTCGAGTAGCCAACAGACTATGGCCGCTGGCAGTTTTCTCGCTCCACAATGGCAGAAGATGACGAGCTGGTGGATTTTTTCCAGAGATGTTGAGCAGTGTGGAGGTATGGGCAGACCCGGATGTCAGAATGTAGGGACCCCGCGTGGGAACTGATCTCAATTCCCCGGAAGCGACCTTCGGAGTTAGGTAGGAGAAATGATCTTAACCGATAATAGTACAGGTCAGACTCAAGCTTCGATCCTCTTAGTTATATCGTGCAGTGAGGGTTTCTTCCCACATAATGAATGTCCATAGTTCTTAGCAAGATTTGGTTCTTCCTGCGGAGCTTTTAGCTCGACCTCAAGCTCCGAAGGGTTTTGTTCTTTGTCATGCTTCTCTCCCCCTTTTGCTCCGTCACTGCTACCCAATCCCCTCTGTTCAAAGGCGGAAGGCCATTCTGAACTTGTTGGGTCTGTAAACTCTTAGTTAGTTGTGACAAACCCATAAGGACTTGAAGGAGTCCAGGGATGGGGAGCAAGCTGATGCAGTTATGGCCCTGTGCGGGACACCCAGAGTGGAAGGAGACATTGATAACGATCCAACACCATGTGAAGGATGATAAATGTATAAATTCGAAAGGGAAGGATGGTGGGCTCGTTCTGGGTGATGACATTAAAATTCCACAGTGGTGGACATGGAAGAGACTACAGTTTTTGGGAAGGTGAGAAGTCTCCGTTTTGGTATCAAATCCCTAAAGGATAGGGTGGATGCGACCTCGAGAACTCTTTGCAACCCTCTTCCCTCGGTTCAATTGCTGACGACGGGTTGGTTCCTTTTCAAATTCCAGTCTGCAAAGGAGGCAGGTTGGGTTTTAAAAATTTCTTGGAGTATCGACTTGATGCCAATGTCACTCAAGAAGTGGATGCCTCTCTTTGATGCAAGCGAAGAAAGGGTGGATGAGACACTGATTTGGGTGTCTCCTGGGGTTACCAACTAAATACTGGAACACCGAAAGCTTCAAGGTCCTAGGGAATGTTTTGGGAACTTTCCTGGATGCGGATCTCTCTTTTCATCATATGAGTGAACTAACCATGCCGAGGATTCTCTTTTCCCTGGACATGAGAGAAGGTCTGGCTTAGGAGATAGCGTTGGTTTCAGGGGAAAAATCATATATGCAGAAGCTGGACTACAAAGGAGTCCCCTTCAGATGTTGTCTCTACCATATTCATGGCCACGTAGCTAGTCGATGCAAATTTCCTTTCAAGTGGAAGACAGCGGACCTCAGAGGGATAAAAAAGAAAAAGAGGCCTGCAAACCCGGTGGAGGAGATAATTCCTCGGCAATTTGGCACTTAGGGTGAGGTCAATGAGACATATAAATCGAGAAATAAGGTAGAAGCTGAAAGCATCGAAGTAGTGCATCCTGACAAGATCATGTACCTCGTTCGAAAGGATTTGGAAGCCACTCCCAAGTACTCTTCAAGGGACATCCAACATCAAGTCGTGGATTCAATCAGGGGGCGACCCCCCCAATATGGTTATGCACTCTTATCCACCTCAACCTATCAATTTCTTAATCAATTAATTGACTTTGTTGGGTTGGGATTGGACGGGCTCCCTTAAAAATCTCTCCATGCTCTCTAGAAGATATGGCTCTTCTCTCTTCACTGTGCCTATCCCTTCCCTCGCTCAATGCACCCTATCCCATGTGGAACCGAATGTTTCCCAAGACTCATATGCCACTAAGCTTGATCCCTTGGCAGATTCAAAGGAGGCAGTGATCCTCTATCAACTTAGGAATAGAGTTATCCATTGTCACAAAGATGGGTGAGGGTCTGAGTTTTAATCTCATGGCGACTTCAATCAAAAAAGGAAGGGGTAGAAAATCTCGTTTATAGAATCCCAGAAAAGGGATTTAGTGGATTTAGCAACAAGGAGACAACTTTCCATCATGGGGACCCTTAGAGAAGCTTCAACCCTGGAAGGGGTATCCCTATGAAGTTGTTATCTTTCAATTGTAGGGGTGTGGCGAGCCCCTCAAAGAAATCTTCCTTAAAGCGGTTGGTTGATTCAAACCATCCAAATATTATTCTTCTCCAAGAAAATTTGTGGGAGAGCACTGCTATTGTAAAAGTAATGGATTCACTATTGAATACCTGGAGCTTTATTGGTATTGGTTTTAAGGGTAGATCCCGTGGGTTGGCTTTCGAATGTAATACTTGTACTATCAATATCATCAATTCATGGGGCTTCGATTCAGGGTTGGGATTGGAAGTTTGCTCAGTAGATCTAGGGATGATGTTCACAGCACTGAATGTGTATGGTGCGTACTTAGGGCGTGTTCCCTTTTGGAACACTTTATTCAAGAAATCATTTGTGAAAAGTGATGCCCTCATAGTAGGTGGAAACCTAAATTTTTCCTTGGGAGAAGCATAAATGTGGCGTCCAAAGGCAAGAGATGATCCCTTGACTGATTACTTTACTCACATTTTATGAGAATAAGGTTTGATCAATATAACATCAGTTAAGCTAAACCCCACTTATATCAATAAGAGAAAAAGGGATGATATAATATCTAAGAGGTTATATCGTTTCTTGGTCTTGGACAAACTCTTGGAGAATCCTATCCAATTAAGGCAACAGGTTTGATGTGGGGGTGAGTCCGACCATTCCCTAATTTATATAGATATTGTAGGAGTAATGTGAAAACATGCAAGCCCATTTAAATTCAACATGGTTTGGCTCAAGGAGGGTAATTTTCACCTTCTGGTAAAGGAAAAATGGTCACCCGTTGACCTTCGTAATGGGACCTCGATTGCTATATAGTTTGTTGCAAATATAAAGAGGGTAAAAAAGGAAACTACTAAATGGGAACATACCAAGAAGCAAAGGGATGATGAGGCCCTCTCTGAGGTCGAATCAAAACTTCAAGCTATCTATGACTCAAAAGGAGGGAATTTTATTTCCACTAAATATAAAGAAGTCCTCATGAACTTGGAAAATAAAAGAAGATGATAATTGGATGACAGGGAAGCTACGTGGAGGATGAACAATCATGCTTTATGGCTTGAATGTGGGGATGAAAATACAAAATTATTTCAAGAAAATGTGAAGGGTCCAAAAATATTAATTTGCATATGGAGTTTAAATGATCTTGAAGGTAGAGTAGTTTCTACTTTTGAAGGCTTGGCACACCTTGGGAATAACCATTTTCAAAGGCCCTTTAAGGTGGATGTGAGGGTTTCCATAGCATATATTGTAAGGATGGACCTATTTTCCCCTAGTTTTGAGAATGAAGAAGAAAACAAATCACTTATGAGCAAGGTCTTTGAAGATGAGCTCAAGGAGGTCCTACACAGTTTCCATAAAGACAACATCCCTCAGCCTGATGGATGTTCGGTTGAGTTCTTCCTGGGCCTTTATGTGATAATAGAGTCGGATATTTTAAAGGTGGTAGAGGAGTCAGTATAAGAAGGCCACATGCATGCCCCTATCAATTCTACCTTCATTTCCCTCATCCCCAAAAACAACAATCCACATACACTAGAATAATTCAGACCAATGTCTCTCTACAATTATAAGGTGGTGGAAAAGATAATCACCAAAAGAATCAAATCAATATTATCTAATTCAATCTCCAAAGAAAAATTTGGTTTTCTAGAAGGCAGACAAATCCATGACGGTATAGGAGTGGCTCAGGAAGGTGCAGTATTGAAAATAGATCTATCAAAGGAATATGACCAAGTGAGTTGGTTATAATTCAAGATGCGCCTCACTCACTTAGGTTTTGAAGTACGCTTTATAAATTGGGTAATGTGTTGCATCACAACAATTTTCTTTTTGGTTCTTATAAATGGGGCTTCCCACTCTCTCCCATGCGATTTCTCCTAGTGGAGGAAGGGCTCAGTAGACCACTGGAGTCCACAAAAATTCGAGGGGAATTCCATGGGATCTCAATCTTCCCCACCATAAAGATATCACACCTCCTATTTTTTGACGATGTTCTGATTTTTTTTAATGGGACATGGCAGGACACAAAAGAACTATCTGATATTCTAGATCTCTTCGGTCTGGCTACTAGTATGCAAATAAATGCAAGGAAATCTACTATATAAGTCATGAACATGGAGGAAGTAGAATTGAACTATTATGATGGGCTTTTCCATTTTTTTGTATGCGATTTTGATGCATGTATTAAATACTTAGGATTCCAGCTAAATCCTAACTTCTACAAGAAAAATGATTGGCCTTGGCTTATAGGGAAATTGGAAAAAACACTCAAAGTGTGGAGCTTTTTATGGATCTCCAAAGTAGTTCGACCAGTGTTGTTTAAGTCAGTAGTGGAAACCACCCTAATATTTAAACCACAACAGACATAAATGACTGTAGAAATCAACTCTAATCTAAAGTATGCTATATAAAAAAACATGCTAACAAGACAAGATAAGAGGCCTACCTAGTCCAAACGTTCGATGAAGTCCACAGTTGAGCACTTGACCAAAAGAAATATACCTGCAACTAGTCCTCAACAACCAAGCAACACAAGAATATGGTGATAATATATAATGTTAGCACATTCAATAGCATAATCCATCAACTTTCATAACAAATACGCCCATGGAATAATAATTCAAATATTTGTGAGATATTAATTGGATGAGAAAAGAATATTTCTATTAAGATATAATCAATAGAAGTGAATCAGTTAGAAAATTCCATGTCGGCACGGTTCGGAACCAAGAAACTAAGTTACTTCCGGTTGGGCCTCCACCACTTCAATCCTCCACCAAAGGAAATCTCATATAAGAGAGACAATGGTGTTCTCAATCAATAAGGGAAGAGCTTGGGGGCTGAATAATGTGTTTAGACTTAAAGGACAAAGGGATGCAAACTCAATGTGAAGTGAATAATTTCTCCAGAGTAAATTTTCTCTCAAAGTTGAATTACTTCTCTTTTCCATAGCTCAGATTTGGCCCATTTATAGCCTTCAAGTGGAAATGAAGAGTTGACTCAAAACGTTTCTAGTATATGGAAGGCAAAGGATCATTGATCTTGTGACATGACATGGAAACCCAACACCATTTTTTAATTTTGGGCACATTTCCCGATGTACGCGGGCTATAGTGGTGCAACCTACGTATACAGATGTTGTAATATAGGTAGGGCGTGTATATGTGGAAAAATTATGTTTTTATCTCTGGTATTTGCAAAAAGGGACTTTAAGTCTGCATAGGGAAATGGAAAAACACCCTTCGTGCAAGATTGCATAGGGTGAGGAAAATCTTGCTATAACAAAGAGATTGGGGTCATGGACCAACCTCGTTTGAATTAATTGGGTGTGGATAATTTCCAAAGAAGTAGTCTGATCTTTCAGAATTCCTTTGGAGAAAACCTACTTTGACCTCCACTATTCTAATAGAAATTTGTGTGTGAGGAGTGGCTTTTGTGTGCAAGAAAGTGACAAGTGTGCAAATATTTTAATAAGTTAAGTGTCAGATTACAACATGTGGACTTCCTGTCAGGGGAGGCAGGTGCGGGAGGGGTTTTTTTCGGCCCTAGAGGACAAATGATGCTAACCTATTCTTGGAATCTAGGAACTAACACAAACAATTCAGCAGAGGCCTATGCACTCCTCAAAGGGATCCAAATAACGAAGGATAGTCAAATAAACAAGATGATCATAATAGGGGATTCCAAAACGATTATCAGGTACTTCATCAAAAGAACAAACCCAAAGAAATCATCTCTCAAAAGAATCATTGACAGAACCAGGGACATAATCTAAGCATGCACCCCTTCTTCTATCATGTCTGATGACAACTGGAGAGCAGATGAACAGGCTAACAAAGACACAGGTAAAATCATAGGCCACTTGGAAGTTCTGGGCAGGCCCACGTTTATAGCCCCCCCTTAACCACTCTAATGCCCCAGCTCATACGCGTCAATGTTCCACCCAACAACAAAGCACATATGGCTCTCCATCGCAACAACAGGTTAGGACGAACTCCCGACAAACCCAGGGGATTAGTGTACTTCACAAAATCTAGGATGGGGAGAAGTGGTACGTCACAACAAGAGAAACTGGATTATCAGTGCCACAAAAGGTTTACTCCTCATGGATTCTTGCACATGAGGTCACTCCCACCTCACTCCTCTGCCTCACACCTTACCCTTACATTAATGGAACTCACACTAACAGAATGGGAAACGATTGATGTAAGGCTCCAATGCACGCAGAAGTTGGCAAAGAAGTACACCTCATCCAAGAGGCATCATATTGCATGCTCAAGAATGAAGGTCACATGGGATTTACAGGGAGGAACACTCCTGATTCAATGTTTATACACCCACAAGAAGGAAAAAGATTTAAAAATAATTATAGGAGACGGGAAGAGCCCTGGACTAACAAACTAGTGTTCAGACCACAGGAATCACAGGAAAAAAACAGATAAGGTGGAGGCCACAATTCAAGAACGCAGATAGTACTGAATGACCAAAAGAGAATAACAGGCACAACCAGAGTGGGGAATTCAACAAAGAGATAGGAAAAGGACCCAGTTGGTATTGGAATCACTGAGCTGCATCCCAGACGGAAGAGAAGTGGCCCCAGAAAGCTCAACTAGAGCCCAAGAACAGTCACAAGGCCTTCGCCCAGGAAACACCAGTGGAAGTGTAGTAGTAGTCTACACCAAAAATCTAAAAAATTTCACGTCAGTCAGTGGAATTTCCAGAATGGAAAAACGCCCAGGACAAGATGTCCGATAGGAGGAAATGGTGGACGAAAATTTCATCACCACCCAGCATCTGGCCATGAGACTGCATTCACATAGTACCACCCTAATATTCACTATGGAAACCCTATCTCAACACTGAGCCCTGATCAGCCAGCTCCAAGATGAGGTTGACTTCTTGAGAAGACAAGGTGAAAGACTTGAGGAATTATATGGAACCAGAATCTAGGACATAGCAGGACAAAGCCAAAGTGAAGAATGCAGGAGCAGAGAATTCCCAGTCCTTCCAGACCTGAATGTCTCCCTGGACATGCCTCCAGAAGAAGCTACAACTCAAGATCTAGAGGAAAAGAAGCAGTAAGATTGGTCAAAAGACAAAAAATTTTCAATTATGGCTCTGTCTAAATAAGCACAGATTGTAAGCAATAGCTAGACTAGTTAGTTTTTGTTAAATATCAATAGCAGTTTTTGGAACAGGCCCATGTAGTAAGCTATCTGAAATACTAGTTGTCAGGCATCGACCCAGCACCCCTCTTTGTAATTAGCGACTCTGATTGTTCCTTTTTATATATAAATATCATCTTTCAGTTTCTGTAAAAAAAATAAAACATGTGGACTTCCTGTGGTCCTTACAAATCTTCTTTACCTAGCTTAGCATGTGTCTTTGGTACAACCTTGTGGATTATTTAAAGCCCTAAATAACTAGAAATGTGGATATGGGTCCTTACAAATCCTTTAAACTCCCTAAAATGTTGTCTATACTAAGAAAGCTTTGTAACTATCCTAGAATTTGAGACATGTGGGCATGTATGGGCCTGTTACTTGATATTTAAACTTCCCTAGATTTGTGATCTAAACTAAGAAATAATTTAGAAACTATCCTAAGTTTTCAAACTTGTGGGCATTTATGGGCCCTTACAAAGCTTTAAGATGATTTCAAAAACTAAGAGGAACCCTAGGGGGGCTTTGTTCTCTCCTAAAGATTTTTTAAGGGAAATGAAAATGTCCTTTTCACCACCTTTCTAATTCTCAAGATCACACAAGGGTGTAGGGGAAGAGCATACTTGAGGGTAAAAATTAACTTTTAGTCCCAATTTAAGTGATTGTGTATAAAAACAATAACTACAACTTGAAATTTTACATGCCAAATAAGCCATCCATGTGGCAACAAAGAAAAAGAGGAGAATAGTGTTTCTTTTTACCCACTAAGTTCCTATGTTAGCTAACATTTCTTATGGGAAAGGACTCTCAGTGGAGTGTAGTTTCCTTACAAAGTGCAGGAAAATAAAAATATGAAGGCTAGGGGCCCTCAAACCATTGATAAAAACCCTTACAATTTGAAAAATCGGACTTATGCGCGGGTTACAGTTATGATAGGTGCGCAGAGGGCACACAATGCACAGAATGCATAGAGAAATGAAGTTTGTTTCACGCATAGTGCATGTTTGTGGGCTTGAAAAGTCGTGCACTTCTTGTCACATGTCGAGGGAGAAATTTCCAAGTGAAATACTCCTTTCTTATCTCATAATTTTGACTTTGGCAGGTTGGGCTAGGTCGGTTTTGGTACCTGCAAGACAAAACAATCAAAATGAAGTGCTCTCAAAACTCAAATAGGGAGGAATTTGATATTGATCCCTAGTATGGTCACCAATATGTTGTGTTGGTTTTGTCAGTTGGGTGAGAAAAACAACAACACTTGCATGTTTAGATGATCCTGCTAAATAACACAGAAGTTTGTGAGTGGGTTAGAGAAGCAAAACACACATGAAAAAAAATAAATACAACTAAAAACAATTGAGAAATAAATGTTAGAAAGCTTGAGAAACTTAGAACCATGAAAATCAAACAATGACCAACATAATGCTACCAATGGATCAATAGATTAGTAGAAAAAACACAGTATAGAAAGGTAGGGACTTATGAGTCCCCTCTTCCTCCTTGGGAGGGCTCCTGAGTTCCCCAATTGAGAGCTCTTCTCTCCTTACAATGAAAGAAATGTCAAATGGTGAAGAAAAACAATGTATATTCCCTCAAGAGGTGAGTGGAATGGCCTATTGTAATGGTGCTTGAAGGATTCAAAGAGAAAAGAGGATTCTCAAAGAAGAATTCTTATATCATAACAATACCCGAAGATATTGATTTCTTAGCACACCCATGGCTCTTACTTATAGCATCCATTCATGGAAAAATGTAATTGGTTCATAGTGTGAACAAGGGGCCTTTTAGGGCACCCTCTAGTCCTTAACCAGCCTCAAAGTTAGATTTCTCTTAGATATGAGTGTCAAATCGTGTTGGGGGTTGGACTAGAAGTGGTTGAGGGGCCGACAAGATCCATAAATGTGTCGTTCATAGAAGTGTATGGATTTTATCGTAGATAGTCGTGCATTTTTCACATAATGCGCTCTGAGGGTTGTGTTGGCCCATGCATACTACGCACTGTGCGTGCGCTTCCTTTGGTGAAGATGTACACTTTGATTTTTTACCCAATTACATAGTTTATTTCCCCTTTTATGGACTTTTGGTTGTGTAGGTTGACAAATGGTTGTTTGCATTGATGCTTTCTTTAACCATTTGTGTGCAATGTTGCAGATGATTTTTCAGTGATAACACCTGACAACCTGCTTCTTCAGTCCACGAGCCTAACAACCTGCCTCTTCAATCCTGCTCCTAGACAACCAATAACAGGCTTAAGTGAAAAAAACAACAGAATTAAGCTAACGCATAGGTGATGGTAGAAAAAACCACCTTCAGGTTTGGAATAGGCATTTCTCATAATAGATAAGGTTATCATAGGCTCAGGTAGATACAGGTACATTGTGCCACCCAGGAGGAATACGGGTTTATGCTTGTGATAGGAAAATACATGATACAACTCCAGAAATGCATGCGGGTTTAAGAGGTATGTGCATGCTCATAGGTCAATAATGGAGGTAATGCCTCAGTGCATGAAGGCGTGCATGCATGGGAAAAATGGAAAGAATGGAAGGAACCCCCGAACTGAATGGACTTTCCCACTTAAAACTGCATGCGGCAAGATTGACACATGTCTCTCTTAGAGCCTATTCCTCTCCACTTGGAGTTTATTCCTTTCCCAAAAGGAACTTATGATTACATGAGTTATTTCCTAACCTTAGTATTTTAGGAAATATATTATAATATTCCCTTAGAGTTAATCCCTCAAACTTATCCCATTTTCCCCTAGCCTCCTATCCCCTTCCCTTTCTCTACCTAGTATATCTTAGTTCCCCATTCTCTTTTATCATGGTCGGTCTACACGCAATGATGTATTTTATTACTGATATGAGTATTTACATATACAAAGACAACATCTTTGGACTTTAGCATCTAGGCTCTTTGGCCTAATTATCACATAAGCCTCCTATATTATAATCACTTGGCTCATCATCCTACAAAACATATTTACATTCACAATTACAACTGGGGCTCAATGTTGGGATATTACAATCCCCTCCCCTAATTTTTGCACCGTCCTTAGTGCAACTTGTTCATACATGTACAATTTAAATTCTTCAAAAAGTTCCAATCTTTAGCCATTGGAAACTTGTTTTCCATCTGGTGCTCTACTTTCTAGCACCAATTCTGGTATTCGTACTACAAATGGAAGTCAATTCCTCTATTCCATAAAGTTTCTTTCGGAAAAAATTCAGCTCATTGTTCCATTTGACACACCCTCCTTATGGAAGCTACCATGCCATAAGCATCCTTGAGTTTCCTCCTCCTTGTTTCACTCACCCTTCCAGGCTCAGGCATCCCTCCATTGCTACGTAGTCCTTCAACGATCCATCTTTACAAGGATTTCACACACAAGGAGACCGCTAACCCATTACTAGAACCCCACCAAGGTTCTACAATTGTAGGTCTTTAATGTCCTCAATAGTAGTTGTTCTTTCCCAACATTCCAACTTTAATCAATATTGTCTCATTTTCATCACACACATGCAATTTTATCATGAGAGAACATAAAATAATTCATTTAGAACTCAACGTATTTCATAAGTAATTCAACTTTTCCCAAAATATGAAATTCTATTTCATAATTTTTCATTATTGTTGCAATAATAGTATGCAGTCTTCCTTCTGGATTTCAGCAAACACCATGTTGAACACCATTTTTCCTGCAATGCTTCTATATTTCATTCAACCAAAAAAAATTCAGTATTTCTTGTACATCATACTCTCATTGCAATATGTACAAAAACCTTATGAAGTGTTGTTAGAATTGTCTATATCTAACAATTCAATCACAACTATAAAACAATTTATTAGATAGAATGAATTATCATTCTATGTATACACCTCTTCATAATTAATATCAGTAAGTTCATTACTTCTTTTTCTGAACAAAAAATTTCATGTAGTCAATGCTCATGTTGTAATGTTACCCAAATTTACCAAATAAAAAAAAAAATCTTAGGAACATTAAATCTCTTTTCTCTTCGAACAACTTATTTTGAAAGACATACAGATATTGTAAGTAGGTAGTTGTCGTCACTATTAACTTTCGCAAGGTTTATGTTTCCATTTATTGATACAACTAACTACCATTATAAAAGATTTTATCTCTGAGTTATTTCATACTGCACAGAAATCATATATATAAAGGTCAAGGGTAGCTTCGCTATATCCTAGCCTCTTAGATTACTAACATTTCTAAAATAAGTATAAAGGTTAGTAAAACCCCACTAATGTTATATTATCTCCATATATAAACATTGACATATATATATTAAAGCCCCACTAACATTATAATCCTTTCCATATATATATATATATATATATATATATATATATATGTCAATGATTATATATGGAGATAATATTTATAATATTAAGGACCCTTAACATTATACCCATCCCTAGGCATGAACATTTAACATTTATATTTGTTAAATCCTTAATAATATTGAAACCCTCTCTATACATAGAATTAACATTGCTTATAATATAAATGATCTATACAAATTTGGGTTCCAGCAAAGCATACACCTCTATTGAAAAAGTTACAGGCCTTAATATAATGGTGGCTTTACATTTTTCTTAGCTGTCTAAGTAAAATACCTTGTGAAAAAAGGCCGTGGTTAAAATTACGACCACTATTAACACAGTATTGCAATTGGTTGACAGTTGGGTATCGTTGAGGAGACCAATGCTAATAGAAATTCTTCTTGAATTCATTAACACTAATGAATCCAGATGGTCACCCTTTAACTGAACGAGATACTGGGCATGCCAACTGAGTATATCGTGCCCTAACTGAGTTTTCCTCCCTCGCAATAACTTGGTATGAAGTCAAATGAGGGATTTGTCAAACCTTAATTAAAACCTCTGTCCAGTCTATTAATGGTGACCTGCAAGGGTACCTCCTCAGGGTTGTCATTTGGTCACCATGTACAATGAAAAACATGCCACCTACCTCATGTCACATGGGAAGGTACATGATTCATAACTATCACTATTACTGAGTTCTAATATGGGTCTCTAGGTTATTGTTTCACTTTCCTTCGACTCTTTCTTTTTGTGAAAATGCTCCAGTGCTACCCCACGATAATCGACTTGGTGAACATGGCCCAAATCATGTAGTTGGGCTCGTCATGGGAAGGAAGAAAAGGATAGGGCGAATACTAGTTGGATGTTTCCCTGAACTAGGTAAAAAAATCCTTGTCATTTTACTCTGATCTCTCTGCGATTTTTTATTTACGTAGTGTGCACCAGTCACCATATTTTCTTCTTGCACTTTTCAACTTCCTTGGTCCTGCATTAGATTTTTTAAAGATCGTTAAGTGTTCTTTAAGATTAGGGTTTTTCGTCGCTCCCTATTATTCTCTATATTGGTTCTCCATTTCCTTATACCCTTCAATATAACTTTGGATCTCTATGAACTGCGTAGGAAATTCTGGTCTATGTTATTAACCCAGCATGGAACAAGAAATCTTACTGTATTTTTCAAAGTCTCGTACTATGTGTTTGAATCTTCGTTCTTCTTCGATAGCGGTTCTAACCCTAGATTGATTCTTTTGTGACTTTACATATTGATACCTTCCTGTCTATTCGTTAACTGTCTGTAAAAATCGTGGGTCTCTAAATCTGTATTCCAATGGAAAATCTAGACTTCTACTGTGTGATAGGAAAAGCAATAGGGGAATACCCTCCATATTCTGTCTGGTTCTTTTCTACTTGAAAAACCATCCTCTGTATTAAAGAATTGATTTCATTCTATTCGATAATGAGTATTTTACTAGCAATAGAATGTTACAATTTTTGTTCCTTTGTATCTTTACAAAAGTGGTTTTCATGGGAAACATAGTTTTGTAGTTCTTCTATCCGATTTTCTGAACTATAGACTTTTGATTATGAGGATGTACACAAGTCAGATATCGTTAATTCAAATCAATTCATTATGACATTAATATCACTGTTTTATTAAGGGAATATTTCTCTTCTGGTTCATAAAGATTCACTGTGAAAATCGTATTATACGATGTATACTCGCAAACCCTTATTTGTGGATTGTTGTGAAATTTCTTCATTACTGTGTTAAGTTTTTATAATTGTCTCATTACTCTAAGTCTAAATACATTATTCATACATTGGACATGGATCGTAACAGTCATACGATGCCACTATGTGTAATAATTCAAACTCTAACTTGATTCAAGTAATCACTTATAATTTCTCTGTTCCTATATTTCTGTGTTTGAAAACTTGACTATTACATTTCCTTCAGTGTAAATAAAATATAAAAGGTAATATCAAGAGGGGCGATAGATGCTTATGTGTGACATTTATGGTTATGTATGAATTAGTCGGATTATCGAAGTATTAAATGTTTGGAATTGTTTTTCTTGCTTATTTACATTCTGTAATTATTTGGTAAAGACTTTYAGATACMAAACTAATGATGGGACCCCTATTTACATTGCGAGGGTACCCATTAGACTATTCCAGGTCCACTCCTCCCCTTCGCACAYGTGGACAKTTTACTCAACGACACCCATGGGAAATCACTCGTGCCAAAATCTCAAGCTAAGTACTATTCAAGTAAATGAATCTTCAATATTTKTTCTGATTGATTAACCCTTATTACTGTTTTACTAAATCTCGATCTTTCCCTTTTTGCAGGAATTAATCACTCTACTAAAATGGATCCATGAGTTCGCCTCACTGGAAAGGTATTYGAGTTTTGACTCTCGGCATTTAAATCTATGTTTCTAGGTTTTGTTCATAGTGGTACAGAGTTTTTCATTAGGGTACTATTATTATGATAGCTCTTGTACYAGGATTCCATAGATAATCTGGTTACTTGTATTTTAAATCCTTCATGGAATGAACAGATTTGAATAGTTTTGAACAGGGGAGTGAACCCTTAAAAACAAATATGATTTCCAATTTAAACAGTATGATGGCATGTATTAATTATACTGGAGTTTTTCTTCTGGATTTGTTGTAATAAAAGGAACTATAATTTTCTGTCTTTTAAATAGATTGTTTGATAGAAAAGTATTTGGATCGCATGTAACTCAAGAAGTTGACACAATGTCTTCTGTGTGTGAATACATTAGAATTTTTTATACAGTTCTATGTAAATAAACATACAACAATATCTACAAGTATGTATATATTTATCTCTTGTCTGTGTTTTTCTTTCAGAATTTTCGTTTGGCCTGTACAATATGCGAGTATCTCTCAAGATAAATTTCTATACCTATATATAAGAATATATGGTAACATTTATGATTCCAAGAATTAATTCTAAATCATTTAACTTGATTTCATATCCTATGTATGCATATATTTACATAAATCAACTTTATTAACAACTAACATACACAATAGCTTGCTTACTTTACTGAAAGAATAAAATCAAAATGTACGAGTTGATCCTGCAATTCATTTTATCCTACCATCTATTAATCAATAAAAAAATTCAACAAAACAATAAGTAGAGGTACATATCTGAACAAAGTGCTGGGACAACAAATGGAACATCCAAGTTCCACCCAACCATAGAGCATAACAACCAATCTACTTGCTCCATTCACCCCCTAGCTTGACCATGAATCCATGAGGGCGAACTCCAATCTTCCTCTTTCACTATAGTCCACTTTAAGATCAAAATTCTCCATGCCTTACACTCATAAATAGTTCTCATAATAGCAAGTGATATCCTCTTTCCAACATACTCAACAACGTCCTGCCTCTTCCCATATGCTCTCCTTTTCCCAATATTTTGTGCCTAGGTCTTTTCCTCCCTTAGGGAATTTTCGCAGCTTTCCAAATCCCTAGTTTTCAAGGGTTGCTAGTGGCCAAATTCATCATTTTCCACTTGTAAAAATCATCCCTAAGGTAGTTCATGTCTGTTCCCCACTCATGGAATCATGGTTAGCTGATTTCAACCTGGCTGGTCCATTTGTCCTACAACAATTAATATAAAAAATATTTGGCTTTTACAGGTGTCATGGTCAAAGAGTTGGTTGGGAAAATCAAATCTTTGCCCAACAGTCACAATAATTAATTACAAATAATATTTTTTCCAAATTCAAAATTTCCATAAATGGCAATAATTTTCTAAATACGATTTTTCCAAAAATGGAAATAAATTCCTAAGTGCATAAATACTTTAATAATTAACTATTTTTGGGGATATTACATCCTCTCCCTCTTCAGTACAACACTTTCCTCAGTGTTTGTTCCTTTCTCGGAATAGGGTTGGATGATGTTTCTGCAAATCTTCCTCCAATTCTCAAGTGGCCTCCTCAAGACTAAAGTGATTCCATTGCACTTTTACCTGGGAAATAGCTTTGTTCCATAGTACTATTTCTCTCTTGTCTAGAATGAACAAAGGTACCTCTTGGAACTTGCCTTCTGGTTCCACCTACACCATGTTCCAATAAAAAATGTGAGTAGGATCATGAACATACTTCTTTAACACAGAAACATGAAATACATTGTGAACTTTTAAATTTGCAGGAAGTGCAAGTTGATATGCCATGGGTCCAATTCGAGCTAAGATCTCGAAGGGGCCACAAAACCTGGACGCCAACTTTGAATAGTTCCCTAGATTTAATGAACTCCTTCTTGCTTTGACTTTTAAATACACGTGGTCTCCAACTTGAAATTCTTGATGTCTCCTTTTCAGATCTGCGTAGCTTTTGTGTTTGTCATGTGTCTCTTTTAAATTCTATTGTACCTTTCTTACCATTTTATCCATTTCCTGGAGCATTTCTAGTCCCATCATGAGTTGGTCAACTAGGTTATCCCATCTAATCGGAGTTGTACACTTTCTATCGTATAGTACTTCGAAGGGGCTCATCTTAGCCGATGACTAATAACCGTTATTGTACGCAAATTCCACTAGGTGTAGGTATTCCTCCGACTTAGTTGGTTTCATCCTTATGTACATTCATAACATATCTTCAACAATATGATTCATTTGTTCAGTTTTCCCTTCCATTTGTGGATGGTATCTTGTGTTGAAATTCAAGTTAGTATTCAACCCTGTAAACAATTCTTTCCAAAACGTAGATGTGAATTTGACGTCTCTATCTGAAATCACCATTTTAGGAATACCATGTAGTCTAAAATTTTCCTTCATAAATATTTCAGCAATGTTAATATATTTATAAGTAGATTTCACAGGAATAAAATGTGCATAATTGCTAAGTTTATTGATTACTACCATAATTGAATCATTATGTTTTTGAGTTTTTGTTGATTAAGGTTGGTTGTCATTGATGTCAACCCTTGAAGAAAGCCCCATAACACAAAGGTTTGGGTAATGGACCTAATATTGTTTGATGTAAATATGACTCATTATTGTTTTTTCATGGTTTATAAGAAGTAAATATGGATGAACTCCAAAGTGGTACCCTTATGGTGAAAGCCCTCATGGGAAGATGCTTTGTGGAGTAAGATAACCCATGCTTAATTGTGGAATAATGAGATAAGGAAAGTGAACTTGTCAGGGAAAATATCCTAGATGGATAGTGCTTGCCATGTCATTTCTGGTGGTATGTGGAACATCACATAATTGCTCACGGTTAGAGAGTTATGGCCATGAGAAGTTGGAGACCCCAGGTTTGGGTAATGGACCCAAGTTTGTTTGATGGGTAACAGTATGATTTATGATATATTTTTAGATAATACTATTCTATATGAATAGTACATGTCATGCCATTTCTGGTGGTATGTAGAACGTCACATAACTTCTCACGGTTTGAGAGTTATGGCCTTATGAAGTTGGAGGACCCTCATATGTCATCTAGAAGCCCCAAAAGGTCAAAGTATTCAAAGTGGTTTAAGA
>ML788504.1:243755-254449 GCA_009831015.1 Picea engelmannii
TGATTTTTCCTCCCTCGTAATAACTTTGTATGAAGTCGAATGAGGGATTTGTTAGACCTGAATTAAAGCCTTTGTCTAGTCTATTAATGGTGACCTGCAAGGGTACCTCCCGAGGGTTGTCATTCAGGCACTGTGTCCAATAAAAAACATGCCACCTCCCTCCTGTCACATGGCAAGGTACATGATTCATAACCATCACTATTACTCAGTTCCGAGACAGGTCTCTAGGTTATTGTTTCACTTTCCTTCAGCTCTGTCTTTTTGTGAAAACGCTCCAGTGCTACCCCACGATAAACAACTTGGTGAACATGGCCTGAATCGTGTAGTTGGTCTCATCATGGGAAGGAAGAAAAGGATAGGGTGACTAGCAGTTAGATGCTACCCTGAACTAGGTAAACAACTCCTTGTCATTTTACTCTGAGCTCTCTACAATTTTTTATTTACGTAGTGTGCACTAGTCACCATATTTTCTTCTTGCACTTTCTGACTTCCTCGGTCCTGCATTAGAGTTTTTAAAGATTTTTAAGTGTTATTTAATATTAGGGTTTGTCATCGCTCCCTGTTATTCTATGTATTGGTTCTCCATTTCCTTATACCCTACGATATAACTTTGGATCTCTACTAACTTCGTAGGAAATTATGGTCTGTGTTATTAACCTAGTAGGGAACAAGAAATCTTACTGTATTTTTCAAAGTCTCGTACTCTGTGTTTGAATCTATGTTCTTCTTTGATAGTGGTTCTAACCCTATCTTGATTCTTCCATGACTTTAAATATTGATACCTTCCTGTCTATTCGTTAACTGTCTGTTAAAGTTGTGGGTCTCTAAATCTGTATTTCAATGGAAAAAAAATACTTCTACTATGTGATAGGAAAACAAATAGGGGAATACCCTCCATATTATGTCTGGGTATTTTCTACTTGAAAAACCGTCCTCTGTATTAAAGAACTGATTTCATTCTGTTCGATAATGAGTATTTTACTAGCAATAGAATGTTATGATTTTTGTTCCTTTGAATGTTTACAAAAGTGGTTTTCGTTCGAAACACAATTCTATAGTTATTCTATCTGAACTTACGAACTATAGACTTCTGATTATGAGGACGCACACAATTTAGATCTCATTAAAATTCAAATCAATTCATGCTAAAATTAATATCATTGTTTTATTAAGGGAAGATTTCTCTTCTGGTTCGTCAAGATTCACTGTGAAAATTGTATTATACGATATATACTCACAAACCCTTTCCTGTGGATTGTTGTGAGATTTCTTCGTTACTGTGTCAAGTTTTTATAACAGACTCATTACTCTAAGTCTAAATACATTATTCATACTTTGTACATGGATCGTAACAGTCATACGATGCTACTATGTGTAATAATTCAGACTCTAACTTGATTCAAGTAATTACTTATAATTTCTCTCTTCTTGTATTTCTGTGTTTGAAAACTTGACTATTACATTTCCTTCAGCGTAAATAAAATATAAAAGGTAATATCAAAAGGGGAGATAGACGCCTCTATGTGACATCTATGGTTCTGTATGAATTAGTCAGATTACCAAAGTATTAAATGTTTGGCATTGTTTTTCTTGCTTATTTACATTCCAGACTTATTTGGTTAAGACTTTTGGTTACCAAACTAATGATGGGACCCCTATTTACATTGCGAGGGTACCCATCTGAATTTTATAGGTCCACTCCTCCCCTTCGGACCCGTGGATAGTTTACTCAATGACACTGATGGGAAAGCACTCGCACCAAAATATCAAGCTAAGTATTGTTCAAGTAAATGAATCTTCAATATTTGTTCTGGTTGATTAACCCTTATTGTTGTTTTACTAAATCTCGATCTTTCCTTCTTTGCTGGAATTAATCACTCTAATCAAATGGATCCACGAGTTCGCCTCACTCAAAAGGTATTCGAGTTCCGACTCTTGACGTTTAAATCTAAGTTTCTGGGTTATGTTCATAGTGGTACAAAGTTCCGCATTAGGGTACTATTATTATGATATCTCTTGTACCAGGATTCCATAGATAACTTGGTTACTTGTATTTTAAATCCTTCATGGAATGAACAGATTTGAACAATTTTTAACAGGGGATTGAACCCTTAAAAAAATATGATTTTCGATTTAAACAATATGATGGCATGTATTAATTATACTGGATTTTTTCTTTTGGATTTGTTGTAATAAAAGGAACTATAATTTAATATGTCTTTTAAATAGACTATTTAATAGAAAAGTATTTGGATCGCATGTAACTCAAGAAGTTGACATAATGCCTTTTGTGTGTGAATACATTAGATTTTTTTTATACAGTTCTATGTAAATAAACATACAACAATATCTATAAGTATATATATATATATATATATATATATATATATATATATATATATATATATATTTATCTCTTGTCTATGTTTTTCTTTCAGAATTTTCGTTTGGCTTTTACAATAGGCCAGTATCTCTCAAGCTAAATGTCTATACCTATATATAATCATATATGGTAACGTTTATTATTCCAAGCATTAATTATACATCATTTAACTTGACTTCGTATCCTATGTATGCATATATTTACATAAATCAACTTTATTAACAACTACCATACACAATAGCTTGCTTACTTTACTGAAAGAATAAAATCAAATAGTATGAGTTGATCCTACAATTCATTTTATTCTACTAGCTATTAATCAATAAAACAATTCAACAAAACAATAAGTAGAGGTACATATCTGAACAAAGTGTTGGGACAACAAATGGAACAACCAAGTTCCACCCAACCATAGAACAAAACAACCAATCTACTTGCTCTGTTCACCCCCTAGCCTAACCATGAATCCATGAGGGTGAACTCCAATCTTCCTCTTTCGTTATAGTTCACTTTCATATCATAATTCTCCTTGCCTTACACTCAGAAATGGTGCACATAACTGCAAGTGATATCCTCTTTCCATCATACTCAACAACATCCTTCCTCCTCCCATATGTTGTCCTTTTCCAAGTATTATGTGCCTAGGTCTTTTCATCCCTTAGGGAATTTTCGCAGCTTTCCAAATCCCTGATTTTCAGGGGCTGCTAGTGGCCAAATTCCTCATTTTCCACTTGTAAAATTCATCCCTAAGTTATTTCAATTCTGTTCCCCACTCATGGATTCATGGTCAGCTGATTTCAACCTGGCTGTTACATTTGTCCTTCAACAATTAATACAAAAAATATGTGTCTTTTACAAGTGTCATGGTCAAAGAGTTGGTTGGGAAAATCAAATCTTTGCCCAACAATCACAATAAATATTTACAAATAATAAATTTTCCAAATTCAGAATTTCCATAAATGGCAATAAGTTTCTAAATACAAATTTGCCAAAAACGAAAATAAATTCCTAAGTGCATAAATACTTTAATAATTAACTATTTTTGGGGATATTACACATGTGACTACCTGACTTGCAACTTTCCTATTGCAATTCCTTGACAACTCTTGAAATTTTCTCAACTCCATGATTTAGCAACATTTCAACCTTTAGTATAATTATTTCCATGCAATAATATATATGCATGAGCTCACAAAACACATTCAACAAATGCATTTAAGTATGCAATTCTATCATGTATGAGTGCAAATATGCCACTTACTAGGCATGAGTGAAACTCTCAATGCATAACTATTCAATGCACCTTTGCATTGATTTTTAGAATGCTCTATATCTAATTGAGGTATCTCACCATCTATAAATTGGAAATCTGGCCAATGTCTTGACACATTCTCCATACACTTCCCATTTTCTTCCTGATTATTTGGATGCCTTCATTTTTGACCCGAACACTACACCAATAATATAATTCTGTGGTGTGCATTAATGTTAACAAAAAGGTTTCATTCAAAGCATTATTTAAAGGTAGGAATATTTTGGTATTTTTGTGGTATATAATCTTTTTATATCCATACATGGCCATATCCAACCATGTCCTGGTCTCATGCATGACTAGCCTTCCTGGCATCATTCCTATAACAAGTTCCTATATTTTATTCCTTCATTTATTACCTCATAACCAAATTAACAAGACATGCTACTATGTCAGTGTGTGCATTCAAAAGATAAAAATATTTGATAACTATAACAAGCCTCTTTCCTTTACCACACCTAGTTGTGTCTTTTCATGTTAATGAATTTAAATAATACTATACTGTGTATTATAAAAGTCTATCTGGGAAAATTCTCACCTAAATTCCCCTTCGACAATTATGCAACATAATTTCCAAAGAAATACTTGTCTACGTGGCTTCCATTAAATAAATTTTATGTTACTTGGTTAGATGATGACATTAGAAGCTTTCATGCCTCTTTATCAGACTTATAACCAACACTTTAGCTTTCTATTGCTTCCTTCCATATGTAGCAACATTATCAGCAACACTTGCAAACATGCAAGCATTCTCTCTTTATGGATGTCCCAACAAACCATATCATACTTGCTGCTAGAGTAATCACAATAACTTCTATCTCCTGGTAACACTTTTTCTTATTGATCCCAAAAGTCTTCAATTCTTCTTGGATTCCAGAATCTTCTTGTGCTCTCATTGTAATCATTGTGCATGATTATTTATGACCTGATCACTTTCTAGCCAAATCACTCTTGCATGCCTTTGCTTTTCCATCCAAATTCTAAGATGATATTAACCTTTAGCTTTATTTTATTTTCTGGATCTAACTAATCCAATTCATGCTTGGACGAATTACAATTCCAAACATGTTGTCTTATAGAATATGGGTCTTCAACATCCAGTTACTTTTCGGACTGAAATATTTCATCCCTTTCCTAACTGAATACTTTAGTACTTGAGGTCTCTTACACTCTTATATTCTCTTTTCCAACTAACCTCAACTTGACTTGCATAGCCAATCTCTAGCATACTGTAAAGATGCACATATGCCTCCTTCGCTAGCTACATAGAATTCACTGGAAGTAATTATTTTTGCTTTTAATTTACCATTGTAATTTCAAGTGATGCTTCCAATATATGGAAATGTCACTCCTCAATATATTCCACTTAATATGGATTCATGTGAGGCACCATCTCTTTTGCATTCCAATCCATGCATAGAACCATTTTCTTCTTCATGGTTCCTTATTGATTTCTCATTAGAAATTCCTTTCACTTTTAAGTCATTCTTGACCTGAATTCTCCATACTTGAATCCATTTGGATTGACAACCTAATGTACTTTGGAAATGCAATGATTCCTTTGGAATGTACTCAACATCCCTATTTATGTTTTCATAGCTCTTGAGTGCTATAATAGACTCAAATATCCTGGAATTCACCTAGTGGTATTCTTTTCCACTATCTTTGAGTTACTCTTTGAACTTTATTCAATTTTGGAATGAATTGAGATTCACTTAATACCTTCCCTAGAGTATGGCTATATACCTCCAAAACCATATTGCACATGATGCATTACTTATTCATCTGCTGGCATTTATTTAGTGTGCACACACTAAAGAACTAATGGCGGTTCTACCTGAAGTTTATCATACAACCATGCTTCCACCATGTACTCTGTTAGAAATAATGGCGGTTCTACCTCCAAAACTGTAGGTTTGATCCTTGGAATGTTACAACTTCTTTCCATGTATACACTGTCTCTTCCTTTATCATAATACTAGCATCTTGATATATCAATCTGCATAGAAGAGATCTTTCCACAATGTATCTTTTACCTTATCATTCTTTAGTCTTGACCCTTTGATCATCTTGTGAGAGATTCTTGTCATATCATCCTTGCCTCGAGTACCTCTATCCCTTATTGATATCAGGTCCAAACTCTTTTACTCTACATCCCCAAATGGTATACATATTTGTCATCTTGAAATATTTTCCCAAATTAAAGTTTCATAGAAGTCTTCCATCTTACTCACTGAGTATAGACGTCTTCAGCTGGTAGCTTCCTCAGGAAATCATATTCCACATGAATCTAGATTGTCTTCCCCAAACAACAATTTCATTAGGGTTATCCATGTTACTTATTGAACCCAACATTTGATCCAATAATTTCTTAAAAATACCAAATGTTAAAATAAAGAATTGTCTTTGTCCTTCTTTCTTTGATCTATAGACATATCTAGTATTTTTTTTTTAAATGTATCCATTATATCCAAAAATGGGCATACAACAAATTATTCTAGCTAGAACCATAATATACTAGTTTAGTAACATATGCATAATTTTTTTCCTTTTATGGTCTCTAGAATATTCTTTCTGAATTTCTATGATCTAAGCTACTCAATCCTAAATTATGATTGAATATGTGGAATCCTCTTTCCAATATCTTTCCAGTGATTGCTTTCTTGCTCAATTTTGAATCATGAGAGGAAAGCTATGGATACTTGAACAAATTGTCTTTTTTGCGCTGCAATTCCTGTATAGACGTTCTCCTTATTTAGATCACAATTAGCTCTTGGACCCTTTCTAGATCCTTATATTTAGGTTCGTAGGTCTTCTTTACTTCTCTCAATGTAGGTCTGTACAATAAATAGCCTCACGGTCTCCTTCTTTAATCCCTTTTCGGTTGTTAAAAACAATTTTTGGGCACTAACACTTTTTATTCAACCCCCGAATGCATGTGACCACTGGTTGTGATTGAGTGTTGGTTGCAAGGCACTTATCCTATGCTTCAGGATTCCAGGGCTCCATAAATTTGGGCTTCATAGGTTTTCCTTTCACCTCACCTCATTTCCTCCAAACACCAAAGTGGCGAACTTCCAAACAACTGCCTCTTCGGAGCTTTGGGCTTCAGAAGATACACCTTCTTCACAATCCATTTCCTCTAAATGAAAAATATATGAACTTTTGGACTCTTATAAATACTAAAACACTAGAAGGGGGCTACGTGTCGAAATAAGGTAGTTGACGCATGGCCAAACTAATAGGTGAGACGTGGTCCAATTAATTGTTGGCACATGTCTAGTTCTCATTGGTACAAAACACATACCAAAGGCATGAAACAAATTGACATGTGGCATGCTTACAGTGGTATACATCACTGTAGGTGATGTCAGAATGCTGTGTCACTTCGACATTTCATGACTTCAAAACTTCAGGCTTCGGCGGAATTTACACCTCCACACCTCTAATCTCCCAAACGTCGAATTTATAAATACTCATAGGATGCACTGATCGATGGTCCTCATTCAGTGTTTACATATACGGTCAGCAGGAGATCCGGGACTCCAAGCTTCAGAAGTTATGAGGCTCCATCTTATGCTACCTCCCAAATTGTTGAACTGGCGAACTCTCAGATTCTTTGTCAGCAACCACACACCAAGGGGTGTTATGTGGAAGAAAATAAGGAGTGGAAACATGGTCATATCTGACTGGTGACACATTCCATGTTCTAATTGAATAAATCAATATTTGAAAAGCTTGATCAAATATGACATGTGGCACGTATCCCATGTGTCCACGTCACCCCAAGTGATGTCAGTAGATTGCATCACCTCCATGACTTCTTGACTTCGGAGCTTGATGACTGTGGAGGCTTTATTCCTTAACACTTCAAAACGTCTGAACTCTCAGACTGTGCTACTTCAGAGTTTCGGGAGTCCGATGCTTCAAGACTTTGGAAGACTTTACCTTATAACACTTAAAAATATTTGAACGTTGAACCAATGAATACGACAATCTCCTTATCTCGATTGTCAAATAATTAATGTAGTGAAACATGGCCCCATTGATGGGCGATATGTGCCACATCCCAAAAGGTAATAAGGGCCTATCAAAAGTACAAAAACAAGTGACATGTGGTAGAATTTGGGTAGGTCCACATCACCCTAGGTGACATCATCATGCCATGTCATATCTGATGCTTCAGGACTTCGACACTTCGAGAGATTCCATTCCAGCACACTGTATAACTCCCGAATGTCGAACTTATGAATAGGTCCACATCACTTTGACACTATGAGACTTCAGATAATTTCACTGCTGAAAACCACACAACCTCCAGACTGTCGAAATTATGAACATTGCTTAATATGCGGACACGTGTCCTTGGAAATGGATGGTCTGGATTGGTTCCGGACTTCGAGAATTTGGACCTCCATGCTTTGACAATTTTCTCTGATATAGTTTTAAAATGGTCAGAGGGGAGAAGTTCGAAGGACTTTAGTTCTTAACCTCTATGCACCTTCTCTGGATCCGATGGTTGTGAGGGATCTTTACCCTCTCAAACAGATCCAACGACCCAAATTTTAAAAAGTTTGAGGTTCCAAAACCACGGTTACTGCAGTCTCTTTTCTTTGTTGATTTTCTTGAACTGCTATATCTCCTAATCTTCTAAAAATGACCAAGGTTTTCTCTTGGTGCTCTCTTGGAACTCAGGGACGCTCTGAAATTCAAATTTTTTCACTCTCGACAACAATTCCTTCCGAAATTTTTGTTCAATAACCACTTATACGACCCAATTCAGGCTCAGTGTTGAAAACTGGAGATCCGATGCCAATTTGTAACACCCCAGACCACCCAGGCGAAGGCATGCTACACCATAACATCCTCTTACCAAAATTCTAAGGCCATAATGTAATGTCCCCAAGCTCCCAAGATGGTTCATACCACCGTAAAAATTTCATGCTATGATACCAAAATGTAGCATACCTAGCCTTAGACCTATTGGGATACACCACTCAAAGACTCTTGCAGAAAACCATACATATATAACTTAACAGACAATTACATTATGCTAATATACAAATTAATGCATAAATAATAGTAAGCCTACACATACAACATATACATGAAATACTTATAAATATAAGACATGTGCAAATACACATCATGTAAATGAACATAGAAATAGTAGTTATCTTTTATAGATAACCACTGACTGTGTGTAGACCTTCCATGAACCTCCCATTCATATACCACATTGCTCATCACTCTCAGCAGTGGGTCACCCCCGAGCTGGGACTAAAATCCTCCCAGGTAAAAGGATTCCTAGGCTAAGATGAGGCAATGGGATGCTACATAGTCGGTCAGAAAGGAATCCCTCCTAGGAGCCAACTTATACACAAAGCCTACAACCTCTCATTATGTTAGAATATAATGGATGTGCTCATCTTACCATTGACAATATCTCTATTGTCTCCCAACCATAGGCCTAAGCCACCCTCCAAGAACCTCAACCTTGACAGATAATCACTTCAAAAGCAAACCCTAGGCTAGATAGCCAAACAAAAGGTAGCACACCTTTCCCCAAGGATATCGCATCAAAAAGAGCTGATCAGATAGTCCAAACCCTAGCCAAGAGATAGTCCAAGCGTAACTGCTAGCTGCAGCAGCTGCAACGATAGTTGTCCTCCAAACCTGTGCAGAAACTAGGCAAATGCAGTGCGCACAAGTGCTGCCCTGCAATTCTGAGACTGCCTGCCATAATGAGAACTGGCCTCTTATATTTATACTAATTCTAACTAACTGTCTGGGTCGACTTCTCATTCTGGTTATCTGTCTGTTCAGTATATATTATTATTTTTGGTCGACTTCTTCTCTTGGACGCTAATAACCTAATATAAATTATATTCTTGAGCCGAAAAGTCTTCTAGGGTTATTAGCCAACTCATTAGGGTTTCTTCTTGCTTCCCGGAGTATTCTATCCTTGTCAGGTTTACACGTGGAGGTAAATACCTCCCACAACTACCATAATATCAACACTCCCTCCTATCTAGGGAGGTTTTATAGGTAATGGTCTTGAGCACAAAACATACCATTCACCCAGTAGCATCAACATAGTCATATAGACTAGATCATGACTAGATCATGAGCACCATCATCATCAGCTACATCATATCTCAAAACCATACTCTATATGAGTAATAAAACATGATTTTCACTCCATAAAGTGATACAAGAGCCATTCTTCTAATCTAGAAGAGTAAATGTTCTGAACCATTTTCTGTCTAGAAAATCTTTGTTCATCATTCATCTGGCTGATAATTATTTCCAATAAACTTCTGATAGTCTTCAAGGCAATCGGAACAAAAATAGAACACAACTGTGTCTATTCATAGTAGTACATAACTACAATCTAGTGGTACACTACCACACCAAGTAACACACAAGTACTTGATCAGCAACATATAGTCACGAACAGTGGAACACATCCACCACAGTAGTATACATCTACTATCATACAATCTTCATAACAATCATCTGATAGAAACTTGCACATAAACAATGTTATGATATAAACTGAATCATCTGGGCCAATATTTCACTCACATCTGTGAGATCTGAAAGAATATCTTCCCTCAAAAGGTAAAACATTAATAATGAGTTGTTTGGACTCTTCTTCTCAAGAAAGGACGAATAATTGTCCTGATTTCTGAACGTGGACCATTCCCCACCCTAGACCATTCTTCCTACACTAATCAAAGTGCACCCTGGAGAGAATGTATAAACCCTAAGGAATGTCTATCCCTGATTGTTGATCCTGGACCATTCCCCACCCTGGTCCATTCCTCCTACACTAATCAAAGTGCACCCCGGAGAGAACATAAACCCTAAGGAATTATTGTTCAGACCATTTCCTTTGTTAAGCACAAGAGGAAAAGACTTTCCTGTATCAACCTCCAAAATAGACCATTACTCATGTTAACCACAATGAGAAATCGTTTTCCGACGAGGCGGGCC
>ML788504.1:261894-272926 GCA_009831015.1 Picea engelmannii
TATATCATTGCTTAAATAATTACAAACAATTGATTTCTATAAATGGTTTTTCATTGTATAATCACTAAAATTAATGTACCTTATTTTTTTTCATTAGGTTATACTAAAATCATTGTAACTACTTGGCCCAACCCTTTCCCTAGCTTGTTAATAAAAATTCCAAATGATCTCATCAAAGTCACCTAAAAAAATTGAATTTTTCTTATATCTGTAGGTTTCCTTTGTGCAATGTGCAAAC
Organism: Picea engelmannii; assembly: GCA_009831015.1. Lineage (NCBI taxonomy): Eukaryota > Viridiplantae > Streptophyta > Pinopsida > Pinales > Pinaceae > Picea > Picea engelmannii. Next base: position 262,133 of record ML788504.1, read on the forward strand.
ATTCGCATCTTGCTAGCTTTCACCTCGTTGATGCTCTTAAAAAATGGAAAAAATAAAATAATTCCACTTTTCGAGGGAGGATTTCGGTTGGGCCAATTTCCCAACCTCCCTAAGACCATACCAAAAATAATTGAGCCTCATGAACCTCTCAAGGATGGTATAAATGCACCATTGGGGGCATAGATGAGGAAGAAGAACTAAGGTGCAATATCATGTTGATTTTTTTTTAGCAAGCTTCCCTAATCCCTCCATTCTCTGAGTAACATCCCATACCTAGGATGCCAGTTCACACACACCTAATATTTCTTTTTCCTAAGTTTTTTACTATGTTTATTAGTCTTTATCCAATCTCCTAAAGTTTAGGGAGAATATTCCTCTAGGAGAATATTCTCTTCAGTTTTCACTTCAGTTTGACTAGTTGAGTGGAGTCTAGATGTTGCATTGGTTTTATCACCATGCAACATTGGGATCATCACCGGATAATGCAAATTTTCCTTAGGATCATCACCAAACTAGTGCATTACCCATGATTCCCTAATATCCTCCTCACCTCACTATGTTTTAGTCAGTTAACTAAATACTAGTAGACTAGCTAACTCAGCTAGGTGGAAGTTCACTCCCATAACTGCTCGAGAGACTATACTAGGTGGAAATTCACTCTTGTAATTGATGGTGTGTGTTCAAATCACTCTATACCACCACTATGGTGCATTGGATTCTCCTCTAGTGCACATTGGCTGAGTTATACAAAGTATATCATGTGTAAATTATTCATTATTCATAGGGTTAATGAAAATTCTTCCATTCTTTCTCTCTTGCTTCTTCTTTCTCAATTTCTCTCTGCAAATGTGTGTGGTATTTTATAGATAGATATATTATGTGTAGTTTCAACACATTTACATGGTATCAGAGTCGAAAGACTGCTAAGAAAAATATACAACGAATTATTTTTCCAGGTACCAAATATTGAAGACAACGGAAAAATGGAATTCCCAAAAGAATTCATTATGACACCTTACAATTACTTTGCATGGAAGGAGAGAATAATCATGCATATTCAAACCAAAGGATTGCACAGTTTAAAATTGAATACATAGATAGAACTGACATCATCCATAGAAAAATCCAAGCATCTAAATCAAATGGATGAAGCATTCAGAAAAATTTGCAGTCTCATCTCTCCCGATCTCCTTTTTCACATATCTTCTTGTAAAACCCCCAATGAATCCTAGACCACATTGGAAGGGATATTTGGAAAATAGGATGAGATGAGGGGACACATGATCGAGGTGTAATTTCTCACATTGGATCCAAAAAGCTTCGAAAATCTCCAAGATTTCTTTACAAAATACAAGGATTTATTGTCGCAACTCAAATCTTGAGGGGTTGATAAATCTAAAGAGAAGAAACAAATGGTTCTCACCATTCTTTCCAAACTTGGTCCTGAATTATCTGTGTTCATACCCACTTTCCATTCAGTCAAATTCTCCTTTGGAGCCTCCTGGAAGATGCCTTCTCTTGAGGAACTTATTGAATCCCTGACACAAGAGAAAACCAAGCTCATCAACAAGGGAAAAATCAAAGGCCCAAAGGAGCATGCACTTAATGTGAAATATGGAAGCCATCAATATCATAAATATAAATATAAATACAAAAGGAAATATCATGCGAATCTGAATAAGGAAGGGTACTCAAAACCCTTCACTAATGCCTTCGGATCTAAAGGTGTAAAGAGAAGAAAAGAGGAGAAATGCACATACTTCCATAAAGGATTCCATCCAGAATCCACATGCATGTAGAAAAAAATAGATGTAATGACTCAAATACTTCATCAAAACAACCTTGGAGATTGCATCCCCGAGGGTTCCAAGAAGAAGAACCCAGAAGATCAAAATCCCAAGAAAGGCAATTCTAGCCATGCCTTGATTGCCATAACTCCTCTGTCGATGCTTGGATCGTAGATTCAGGAGCATCACATCACATGGATGCCACAAATAAGTCTATTAATCATTGGATTAATGCAAAGGTACTCCTATTCTGATGGGGGACAACTCTCCAGTCGAGGTCACCGACAAAGGAAGGATTGAACTCACCAACGAAAGCTTCGAGAATGTGCTAGACGTTCCCAACCTTTCCATCAATCTTCTCTTTGTGTATAAGATGATGAATTCCTGCACAGGAAAGAAAGTAGTATTCACACCTAATTCAATGGAGATCTATGAAATGCAAACCAATTACAGGGTTGCTACCGGTGAGATAAATCATCAATCTAGATTGTATACATTTTCTGAATTTATTGAACCAGATTTTTATTTACTGCTTACCCATGCTGATGAAAGTAGTAGGATATGGAACGAAAGGTTTAGGCATTTTAATTTCAGATATATGAAACAACTTATAAATAAATTATTGGTTGATGGTCTACCATACATCCATTTCTCCAAAGGAATTTGTGAGGGATGTGTTCTTGGAAAACACCCTCAAGAGAAATTTGACAAAGGAAAGACTCAAAGAGATTCCTCTCCTTTAGATCTTATCCATAGTGACCTCATGGGCCCTTTTCCGCATACATCAATCAACAAAGTGAGGTATGTTCTCATTTTTTTTGATGATTTCTTACGTTTCACATGGATTTACTTTCTCAGGCTAAAATCAGAGGTCTTTCAACACCTAAAAGATTTCAAATACCTCGTTAAGACACAGTTAGGAAAGAAAATCAAAGTCCTCTAAACTGATAATGGGGGAGAGTATGTCAATCATGAGATCCATAATATTTTTCATGAGGTAAATATTCAATTGCAGTGCACAATTCCCTATACTCTATAGAAAAACAGAGTTGCTGAGCGAAAAAACAGATCTCTAAAAGAGATGGCATCTTGCATGCTACATGCAAAGTCACTACCATAGAGACTATGGGCTGAAGCACTTAATTGTGAAACCTACATCCAAAACATATATCCCCATAGATCTATCAAGGATAAGACCCCCTACAAGGCTTGGAGTAGCCTCAAAATGCAAGTCACCCATTTTTGTATTTTCGTTTCATGCGCATGGGCCCAGATTCCCTCTGAAAAGAGGAAGGAACTTGATCCATAGAGCACTTAGTGTATTTTTGTAGGATAACCCAATGTTGTGAAGGGATACATACTTATTGATCTTTCCCTGGATCGACTCATCATTGAGAGAAGTGTCCAATTCAAGGAAAGTGTCTCGCATGTACCTCAATAGTTACATGCATACACCTTCATTCTTCCACCTATCCGAGATGATGAGCATGCATGTGCCAACTCTTCTTCAGACAAGATTTATGATTCATAGGATCCAGATGATCCAGATAGAGATTCAGTATAGTCAAATTCATATTCAATGCATCCATATGCATATGCAGAGCCAGAGTAGAGGCCTAAGTGGGCCCATACTACTCCTTAGGATGCAGGGGATCTTGTTGGTGATCCAACTGATACTAGGAGGACTCAATCTAATTTCAAGGAGCCTCTTATTGCACTCACTGTCACTAAACCATCTCCATCCATAAATATTTTCTTGGTTCAGTCTTTAGATCCACATTCTTATGGCGAGGCTGTTGGAAATCCCTTTTGGGAATCTGGCATGCAGGAGGAGTACAACTCCCTCTTCGAGAAATAGACTTGGGATCTGGTTCCCCTTTATTCTGTAAGGAAACTTGTCAGGTGTAGATGGGTCTACATGACCAAGAGCACAATGGATGGACATATTAACACATACAAAGCCAAGCTATTTTCCAAAGTCTTTAAGTGTGTGCATGGAATTGACTATGATGAGACCTTCACTCTAGTAGCGAAGATGGATTCCATACGTTTGGAACTTTCCATTACGGAAGCCAAGGGATGGGAAGTACATCAAATGGATGTGAAGAATTCATTTCTTCATGGTGATATCTCTGAGGATATTTATATGGATCATCCCCATGGATTTATGCAGGATTCCTCTTTGGTCTATCGACTGAAAAAATCTCTTTATGGCCTAAAGAAGGCTCCGCTGGCATGGTATGCCAAGATGGATTCCTACCTATTGTCACAGAACATTTTATGTTTTAAATCATACCCGAATGTCTACATGCTTAAGATGCTTGATTCACTTCTACTCTTAGTTCTGTACATTGATTATTTTTTGATCATCGGTTGCTCGACTTTAGTGATTGTTGCAGTCAAGAGGATTCTACATGACATGTTCTTGATGACAGGCATGAGTCCGTTACACTTCTTCCTTTGAATTCAGATTAGTCAGGATGCATCAAGCATCAAACTGTCTCAAGCCAAGTATGCACAAGATCTCCTTGAGAGATTTCACATGACAGACTGCAAATATGCTCCAACTCCTTTCCTATCAGGAGTCAAACTTGAGGATGGCAGGGACACTCCACTAGTTGACAACACACTCTATAGACAACTAGTGGGGATATTTTTTTATCTCATACACTCCATACCATACCTCTCTTATGTAGTTGGCGCAGTTTCTAGGTTCATGCAGGAGTCACGGGAGCTACATTGGAAGGCTTCAAAGCATATCCTTTGATACGTACAAGGTACCATCAACTTTGGGATTCATTATGAAACAAAATCTACATTAGATCTCATCAGGTTCACTAATTTTGATTGGGTTGGTGATAACAATGATCGCAAGTCCATATCTGGTTACTCACTTAGTCTTGGTTCTGGGTCTATCTGTTGGTCGAGAAAGAAGCCGGTTGTTATTGATCTATCTTCAGTCGAGGAATAATACAGAGGGGTAGTTAACATAACCATTCATGCTATGTGGCTATAACATTTTCTGACTGAGTTGGGAATTTAGTTTCATCGATCGATCATCATCTGGTGTGACAACCAGAGCACTCTGAAGTTCTGCAAAGATCTAGTTTAGAGGTAGTGAATGAAGCACATCAATATCCACAAGCACTACATCCAGGACTTAGTACACAAGGGGATCATCGACCTACAGTTTTGTCCTTCAGCATAACAAATGGAATACATATTCGCCAAGACCTTCACTAAGAAAAAGTTTGATTCTCTGCAAAGTCATCTTGGAGTGAAGGACACATTTTCCTAGCAACTGTCAGTTCTTATTTTTACATACATTGTACCTTGAGAGGGGAGGGGGGGGGGGTTCCCATGAGGTTTTCCCTCTTTCCTCACTTTATTTCATTGTATATGTTTTATTTTGGTACCTAACATGGCCTCGTTGCTAGGACCCATTCTTTATTTTTATCATAGTGATGTTCAAGGGGGGTGTTGGAGTTACTTCACACACACCTATGATTTTTTTTTCGTAATATTTTTCCTATGTTTATTAGTATTTATATAGTCTCCTAAATTTTAGGGAGAACATTCCTCTAGCAAACTATTCTCTTCAGTTTTCACTTCATCTTGACCAGTTGAGTGGACTCTAGATGTTGCATTGGTTTCATCACCATGCAACATTAGGATCATCACCAACTAATGCGCATTTTCCTTGTCATCATCTCTAGACTAGTGCATTACCCATGATTCCATAATCTTCTCCTCACTTCACTATGTTTCAGTCAGTTAATTGAAGACTGGTAGACTAGTTAACTCAGCTAGGTGGCAGTTCACTCTCGTAATTGCCTAAGCGACTAGACTAGGAAGCAGTTCACTCCATTAACTACTAGTGTATGTGAAAATAACTCTATACCACCACTATGGCGCATTGGATTATCCTACAGTATAAATTATATCATGTGTAAACTATTCATGATTCATATGGTTAATGAGAATTCTTCCATTCTTTCTCTCTTGCTTCTTCTTTCTTAATTTGTCTCTACAAATGTGTGTGATATTTTCTATCTAGATCCATTATGTGCAGGTTCAACACATTTACACCAGTTTCTGAACCTCCCTAAGACTGTACTGAAAAGAATTCAACCTCATGAACCTCTCATGGATGGTATAAATGCACCATTGGGGGCATAGATGAGGAAGAAGAACTAAGGTGTAAGATCATGTTGATTTGTTTTATCAAGCTTCCCTAATCCTTCCATTCTCTAAGTAGCATCCCATACCTAGAAACTGCTTTCCAAGTGCTCCTTATTTTCTCTATATAACTACAAGGTGTGTTCCTATCCCTGTTGAGTTATCAAGGAAGAGCCTTACCACTTGATTTGATGCTTGAAGATCTTTGGAGGAACCAAGGGAAGTTGGATCTGAGCCAATGTTGAAGGTTGAATCGGGTTGTAACTACTTTTCTCACATTGTTGGTAATAGAAGAGTTATATTTCCCTCCTATTATGTGTTTATTGCTCCAGTTTGATGATATATGTTAAAGTATTTCATATGTATTTGAATATATGCACATGATATATGTTATTTGAATATATAACTTCCTTTTAGTAGTTTATTCTTGGTTTTCTATTGCAGGCTAGTTCCGACAAATATCATGAGTGCTTCAATAAGTGAGAGCAGGGATCGACATCAAATGAAAGATTCAATGTGTGAGGCCTCTCCTTCTTCCTTTCTCTCTCTCTCTCTCTTCCTTTATAAAAATAGTTATTTATTGTATTCATTGATATATATGAGGGTAGGTTCTATCTTCTAAATTTGGTATTTCTCTATTGTGACTTGATCCAAGGTCACAGGGGAAAAATCCCTTAATTAGAATTGGCGACCATACTGGGAATTCTCCTAGTTTGGGCCAGTTGTAGGGTGTCTTGTGTGTCCTTTTTTATTTTTGTGATTTTTCGTATTTTCCAAGATTTTTTGAAAATATTTTATTATATAGAAACTTTTCCATAAGTTTATGGGAGTCTCTCTATTGAAATTCCTTTTTATTTTTCCATTTTTACAAATTTATTCGTGTTTTTCTATTATATCAGTCACAAATATCCACGCTTTTATGACGTATTACCTGAGGAAATCTGGGAGTCTCAGTTCACACAGTCACGGAGTATGGTGTCAACCCCATAGAAGTATAATATGTCACCGATAAGGAGGTATCAAGGGGCCTGATGGCGAATGCATCGACGATCATCCCGTGAAAGATGATACCCAAACTTTTGTGTTCAAAGGTATACAAGAATTTCACCATACCAAGGGTCCTCGGATGGGATGTAGAATATGTGCTCGTTAGGAAAATTTGTATTGACATGAGAACTTGTAGTGTCTGAGTGAAACATTGTGATGAGTTCGACAAGAAAAAGTGCTTTCTTGATTTTGGGATTTGAAAACTTGAGGTCATATTCTTGAAGGATGATGATCCACCAGGTGAATTTACCATTAATTTTCCATCGACTAAGAAAGTACTACATGGGATTAGAATCTTCCATGACTTTGGTAATGCGAAGCAAGATATAGTGACATAGTTTCTAGACTGCAAGGACAACAACGAGGGTGAGTTTCTCTTCATGATTATACTTTACGGGTGGTCCTGAAAGGTTTTTACTGATGTAATAAATGACATGCTCGTAGCCATCATCTCCTAGTTGGATGATAACTCCTGCTATTGAGATGGTGGAGGCCAACAAGTAGAGGATGTAATCGCAGTTATAGTCAGGAGGACTAATCGATGGTGCATTGGATAGTTCTTCTTTTAAATAATCAAAATAAGTTTGAGCATGCTCATCCCATCGAAATGGGATATCGTGACGTAGTAAGTGAATAAAAACATGCACTCGAGTGGCATAATCTGGGACAAAGCGACGAAGAAAGTTGGCTTTGCCTGGTAGGCTCTACAATTGGTGCAAATTCCTAGGTGGTGGAATTTCTATAATATCTTGGACCTTGAGGGGTTCCACAGTGATGCCGTGTTGGTAGATGATGAACCCAAGGAGGTCTCCCATGGTGACACAAAATACACACTTGAGGGTGTTCAAGCGGATATTGTACTGTCGACATCATTAAAAGATGACCCGTAAGTTATCTAAATGTTGAGTTTGTTTCTTGGAACAAGTAGTGAGGTCATCCAAGTAAGCAAGGATGATGTGAACAAGATCGTGGAAAACATAATTCATGGCTCATTGGAATGTAGCACCTGCGTTCTTGAGTCCAAAAGGCATGACATGATAGGAAAAATTACCCCATGGGGTGGTAAATTCATTTTTATATTGATTTGTTGGGTGAATTTGGATTTGATTGTAGCTACAGAAACCTTCCATGAAGGACAATGCCTCGTGGCCTACATAGTCATCAATAATTTGGTTGATGAAAGGTGTGGGGAAGTTGTCTTTGGGACAAGCATGGTTTAGATCGCGAAAGTTGGTGAAAACGTGAATAGTGCCCTATTTTTTGTTAACGGGGATGGGGTTGGAGACCCATGACATATATGCGATGGGGTATATGAACCTTGCAGTGCGTAGTTTTTCAATTTTGGCTTTGATAGCCGTGGATTCGGATGAGCGCAGTGATCGTTTCTTTTGACGTACTAGGGAGACATCAGACCAAGTGTCGATGTAATGTTCGACGATCGAAGGATCAAGGTCAGCCATCTCTATATATGACCAGGAAAAAATGTCCCGGTATTCCTGAAAGAGTGCTTTATAAGCAGTGAGTTCCTCAGGGGAGCATGCGATGCCAATGGTGATTTCTTCAATGATTCCAAGTTTGATGGAAATTTTGATTTCGACAGTGGGGGAAATGTTGTCCATGTTTCCTTCTTCAAAAGAATCCAGGTAGGGATAGCGTTGTTGAACCAATATATATTCCATGATGGAATAAATCCCTTGGTTTCAATTGCGCATATGGAGGTTTGGCTAGGAGGGTCGAAGGGATCCCGTGAGAGAAAGAGCGCTCTGTGATGAAGCGCATTCCATGGGAAAATTCTTAGACAATCTATCCACAAACCATGGAGAGGTGGGAAGTGACTCAGGTTTAGGGGAGGTGATGGGGTCAGTATCTAGAGAAGGAATAGGTGGAATTACTTGTATCATAGGGAGTGGGGTGTTTGGAGGATCTTGAATAAGGGTCATTTGGCGACGCCTGTATTTGATGATCGAAGGACACTGGTATGTGAAATGATCAAGTGATTCACATAGAGAGCAAGGGAACCTCATCCGTTTGTTGACTAAATTTGTGACATAATGGATGTCTATGACAGGGGTAATTGATGACGTCGGTGGAGAGGGATCTTGCTGAAAGTTTTGGCATACTTCCATTAGCGTCTGTTGAAACTGAAGTAGGGCGGGGCAATGATGAGTGTAGTGGTCATACTCTAATCATATTGCATATGTGAATTTGGTTCGGATGCCTTTACTTCCTATAGTAGGGGATGCGGTTGTAGTAATAGGTGTGCTTGATGAAGCAATAAGTGATGTGGTTGCTCTAGGGAGTTGGATCAAATTGTGTAGCTCAGGGAGAGAGGGAAATATATTTGTGGGGTGTCCCTCTCTCTTGCAGAGTGCACAAGGAGGTTGAACTCAAGGAGGAAGTGGAGTTGTGGGCTCTTTATTCTTTCGTCTACCGCCAATCGGTGCGGTAATGCTGGAAAGTGGTGGTGAGGGAGGTGTGGTTGGAATTAGGACTGGAATCTGCATTAGGATTCCTTCTATTTGGGGAGGGAGGGATGGTTTAGGAACCATCATGGCTGGGTGTAGATACCATACTGGAATGTTGAGCACCATTTTGGGAAGGGTAAGCATTGCAACTACCTGGAAATATTGTACTCCCAGTGGGGGGTAGAAGAATCAAATTTGAGTAATGGCTTGGGGGACTATCTTCCAAACTGGGATTTTACCCTAGGGGAGGGTGAAATCGGGGATAAGTGGTGTCATAGGGTTGTCAGGGGATTCCTAGGATAGGGTTTCTTCCACTAGTGGGATGTCAGGGAGTGGAGAAGCCTCTATGGGAGGAATGGTATCTCCATTTTTCGTTCCATTGGAAGATATGGCACATAATTGTGCTGAATTGTGTATGGGTGGTGGGGATTTTGTTGGAATATTGGTTGTTGTCATTGATGTCAACCCTAGTCATGGGTTTTGTACCACAAGATTGATGAAGGTATTTGGACATGAAGGAAAATGCACATGCAGATAAAACACCCATGGATGGATAGTATACATCATGTTGTTTCCAGTGGTATGTGGCACATCACGTGGATCCTCATGGTTGAGGAGAAATGAATTTTTGAAGATGAAAAAGTGAATTGAAGAAGGAAGTACTTGTAGGCCCTGAAGATAATTAAAGAAAATAATTACAAAATAAGAAAGTGTCAGGTCGACCCTAATGTTAAAAGGAAGTGACATAAATGGTATAAATAAACATCATTATACAATTCATTTGATACAAGTCGAATTTTAGAGGAAATAAGAAGAAAAGAAGGACGGATTTCAAGGGAGGATGAAGTCTTTTGGTGATGTGTTCTAAGGTATGTTATTTTCAAGTCATCTTACCATTTTTTCTATAAAAAAATTTTCTAGAACGATTCAGATGGTGAAATTGCTATGGTATTGAGAAGACATATCAAGGTACCTCTGGTAAAAATTTCATCTCTTTATTTGCTATAATTATGGAGATACTCTCTATGGACGATACGGTTTGTGACCAGTCCTGAAGCTAGTAAATAAACAGGTGTTCCGGGTAAAACAGTCATAACTTCTTCATAGAGAATCTAAATGAAGTGGGACAAATTTCATTGCAAATAGTATGGACTTTAGTTTCTTGTGTGAGAGTTTCAGAATGGGATGTTAATTATTGAGTGAGGGGCATTCTATGCAAGTTCACTCTCCTAAATAGACCAGAATTGAATAAAGTCTACCATTCTTTCTATAACCTCTTTTTGGGGAGGATTCAAGGAGTGAAAATTGGAGGATTT
>ML788504.1:273382-336476 GCA_009831015.1 Picea engelmannii
TTCCTCTTGGAGTTTTATCCCTCCCTTTACATTTGGAATCTGTAGCTACCTTTGGAAGTCATTACTTCCCTTGAACAATAACTATTGATTATTTCTCATATATTGTGCATGGTGTATTGTGGTGTATTGTGGTGTATTGGTGTAACTCTTATACTATTGTTTATTTCTCATTGGATATAGTTGAATGGTTTAAGTATAAGTTGAAAAAGGTTTTAAATTGTACTTGATATTGATTCACCCCCCTCTCAGTATCAACAACTTCATGGTATGCCCCCAACAAAGATGGGTCCTTGAAAATTCCAGGGCCCATATCCATGAGTGGATATGCGCGGAACTAGTGTGGACAAGAGGTAAGATGTTATCAATGTTGGAGGAGTGGTTAAGATCATAATGTGAAATTTGGTTGATTATGATGATGCTCCAATTGTGGGGGAACATCATCATTCGAAACATAGAAGAGGCTACAAAATTCATAGCGTACATGTAGCTACATCCAAACAAGATGTTGAAATCGAACGGGGTGTCGATAAACTCAATTTTGATAAGGATTGTTTTTCCCCTGAGTTCAACGGGGACATTTTGAAAGAGCCCTTCAAGAGAGGATGATCATCCATCGTAGGCTCTTATTGTGATGGCGGATGGTATTAGCTTAGGGGAGCCAAGTTTCTTCCATACAAGTTTGGACATGATGCATGTGGATGCACCTTCATCAATGATACGTTGATGAACCGTGATGTTTGGAATTTTGACCTGTATATAGAAAGCTACCAAAGTGGGGAGACAAGGCTCCCCACAATCTAGATCAAATGTGATGAGTCTAGTATCAGCTGGGTCGACTTCCCCCAAGGCAGAAAATAAGGATTTCCATTGGGTTGGATAGGTTTGGAGGACTTCCAATACTAACATGGCTGCAGGAGACTGTGCCAAGTCATCGACTAGACTGTAATTGTGTGCTTCCCTATCCTGAGAGTTGTTGACATTCCATCGTAATGGGATGTGAGGAATGCGAATGGGGGGTTCAGTGTTAGGGCATGGAATCATCAAAGGTTGTTCAGCTATAGCTAGAGATACTTCCGAAGTGGTGGGAGTATATTCAGGGGGTGCACTATATTGATGATTGTGTGTCTATAAAAGAATTTATTCTTCACTAGCGAGGAGAATATTGTGATCCATCGGGTTCCCAAGGTTTTGATATTGTCCCATCTGTGGTGGGGCATGATTCATCTCCTGTTGGGTATTCATCACCCCTTGGTGTGGAATAGGGTTTTGTAACACCCCCAGGGGTGGTTCTCGCAAATAATATTATAGGGCTTGTTGAGGGGCAGGTGGCGTTGGAGGACATGGTGCATTCATGGAATCTTTCATCCATTTGAAGTCAACAATTTGGGGGCAATGGTGAGTATAATGACCATGCTCACCACAAAGAGCACAAGGGAAGTTTGTTCGAAAGTTTTTGTTGTTGTTCCTCCCTGGACTTTTTTTGTTATTGGCCCCTTGGGGGTTCTGATTACCCTGGTTCTAGTTCCCCTGAGAACATTGGTTTTTGGGGGGGTTATTTCCCCTGGTCCTGGGTTATTATTGTTTTGGTTTTTACCTTTCTTTTTGGCATTATTTGGCTAATGGGATAGATTTTCCATATTCATTTGCTCAAAATTTTGAAATTGTTGAATGGGAGAGGGATAAATAAAGTTAACCCCAGTGTGTGGTTTTCCTTGTAGAGGTGAAATTGGATGTGGAGGACCAGGAAATGGAAAATACAGATTATTTTGTGGCAATGATTTGTAGGGTGCATAGGAAGTCGTAGTGCTTTCACTAGTACCTAGGTTATAAGCTGAGGTAGAGAGGTTACCATAATTTGATTGAATGATCGGGGACATCATGGGTGTTGGTACGGGTCCACTCATGGGTGGAGGGAGGACAACATGGTATGGCTGTTGATAAGGGGGGGAGGGTAATAAGGGGGTCCTCCATACATCGGTGGATATTGGGGTGTACCATACATGGGTGGTGGTTGGATTTATGGGTTGTGGTGTGTTGTGGTACTAATCAATCCATCCGTTGAGTAAGACATCCCACGTTTGTCCTGGATGAATGGTACGGGTCTTGGGGCATCAGGTAGTACTATGTATAAATATCTCGATTGTTCATAAATGAGGTCATACTATTGAGCCTTGTTGATGGCTTCCTCTTCGGTTTTGGGGAAGGTGGAGGCCACATCTTCGGCAAGGAGAGAGATGAGTGATTTGAGAAACCAATCGAGGAATTTTTCTTTGGTGGTTTATTTTTTGCATAAACTACGTCGTCAACGCCATTCGTGAATGTGGTCAGCGATATGTGTGGCTGATGTTTGTTTAAACTCAGAGAGAAGTTATAGACCATTTTCATGATGAAATGAGAGTTGAAATAAGGTCAAAAATGTTTTGGCCAAGGATTCAAAAGTCACAAGGGACCCTGATTTTTCGTCCACATACCATTTGGTAGATAGACTAGTGAGTGTGCACTGGAATAACCTTAAACGGATGAAGTCATCCATGATGCTATTTGAAGCACACCATAAGTGGAATTTCATGATATGGTTGGTGGGATATTCTCCCACCTTTCCTTCAAACTTGGGAATGTCTAAAGGTATTTTGGTAGGCATAGCAAGCCATGTGGGGTCATGTAATATAGGGTCATTTGTGAGTTTACACAAATCCGGTATGTTAAGGGAGGCCAAATATGGCATGTGCAGTGGTGGTGGAGGATTAGTTCCATCCATGGTATGAAAAGGTTGTGTACCTGATCCTTGAGGAGGGTTGGGTGAGGTTGTACTTCCTCCTTGAGAAGAAGTTTTCCTCCTGCTTCCTTGTAAAGGAGAGATAGTAGATGGTTGACCTTGGGAATTGGACCCAAGTAAAGTGGAACCAAGAAAAAATGATCCCAAAATAGTAGCACTCGTAGGGGTGTGATATGGTTGAGCTGGTGAATTGGCGAGACTAGAAACTCCTCCTAGAAGAGGAGGGAGATTTTGCAAGAATCTGGAACGACGGGGATTCTGTGGGTCCCCTATGATGTTCGACTAGCAAAGTGGTGATGAGAGAAATAAATAAACAAGAGACTTGTATAATTTGCACCTTCACAATATATCTCACAATCGCATGTAATCACATCAGCATCATACATAAATCAATTGAAAAGAAGCATACATGTGGGTAGGTGGATTTTGTCTATGTGGGAGAACAAAGAAAACAAATGATTGTGTCCTAAAAAGACATAACATCGTTCCTCTCAAATAGAACTGGACCTTCCAATAACAATAAATAGTGGGGTCTAAAGCCACTAGAAGAGAAACTAGTGAAGTATGAAACAATCATTTATAATGAGAGGTAGAGGGTGCATATCTCGAAAGAGATGGGGATATTTCCCAATAGCCACACAAAATTCGATCAAGGTGCAATTGCATCCCACAATTTCCACCTGGGTAGATGTCCTAAAATTTGGCCACTGGGTACCTTGGTCAAAGTGCGACATTTAGATTTTTGACCTCAGAAATGGGTCACAGGTTGGATCCCTTCCAAGAGGTGGTTGCGTCAAGGGGGGACACATAGAACAACCAGACCTTGGTATTTGACCATTCACAGGAATCTCCCTGCCTTATGGTGTTAGGAACACTTGACTTGGAGGATTTTAAAGTTCCCTATTTGTCAACTTTTAATGTTTGAAGATGTGAGAACCAAATAACGGGGGGTTATTTGGATGCCTACCCCCAATATCCTACCTAGACTAAAACATTTCTTTTGGCACATCCTGTGGAGGAAATATTAGTGAGTTTTTAGAAAAAAATTAGATGTGGTTGGTTGAGAGATTGGGGGTGTGAACTAATCTCGTTTGAATTAAGTGCGTGTGGATAATTTCTTCAAGAAATAGTGGGACATTTTAGAATCTATTTGGAGGAAACCTACTCCAACCTCCACAATTCAAGATGAAATTATATGAGTGAGTAGTAACTTTGTGTGTGAGGAAGTGAACAAATGTGCCAATTTTTTAATAAGTTAGGTGTCAATTTGCAGCATGTGGACTTCTCGTGGTCCTTACAAATCTTGATTACCTATATTGCTAGATGTCATTGGTACAACCTTGCAAAATTTTAAAGTCCCTAAAGAACTAGCATGTGGACATATGGGTCCTTACCAATCCTTCAAACTCTCTAACATGATTTATTCTAAGAAATATTTTAAACAACTATCCTAGATTGCAAGCATGTGTGCATGTATGGGTCTGTTACTAAAATCTTTTAAACTCCCGTAGTGATGTAAACTAAGAATGTAGTTTTTTTTTTAAATCTATCCTATCTTTGCAACATGTGGGCATGTATGGGCCCTTACAAATTTAAGATTTTTTGAAAAGAAACTAAGAGGAGCCCTAGGGGGGCTTTGTCCTCTCCTAAATATTTTAAGGGAGATGAAATGTCTTCTTAATCACATTTTTGATTCTCAAGATCGCTCTATGGTGTGAGACAAGAGCATACTCAATGATTAAAGTTTGATTGTTGGTCCCAATGCAAGTGTTTTATATATGTGATAGTAAAGGATATCAACTTAACTTTTACAATCAAAACAAGCCATCCATGTGGAAACTCAAAGAAAAAGAGGAGAAATGTGGTTCTTTTTAACCCCCTAAGTGCCTATGTTTTGACTAACCCTTCATGTGGAGAGGGAATCTAAGTGTGGTGCCTTTACAATATTGCAAAAAATAAAGATTTTGAAGGCTAGGGGCCTTTCAAAACATCACAAAAACTCTTACAATGTTGAGATTCTGGACATATGTGTGGGTTTTAGTTTAGACAGAGGCCCAGTGGGCACACAATGCGCAGTGAACAAAATACCTTTGGGCACACTATGCACAGAAAAACACAGTGATGTTGGTGCACAATGCTCGAAATGTGCGTCTGTGGGCTGGAATACTTGCGCACGTTCTGATACGCATCGGGGGGGATTTTAAGTGGAATTCTCCTCTTCTAGCTCCAAACATAGCTCTTTGTAGGCAAGGCTAGGTCGGTTATGATCCTTGCAAGGAAAATGGGTCAAAAAGAAGTTCTCAAACAACCCAAATAGGGAGGAAATTGATACCTTATCCCAAGTATGGTCGCCAATCTGTTGTGTCCCTTTCTTGACTTGAATGAGCAAAAGAGGGGCACGTGCAAGTCTAGTTGGGTTTGCTAGAGATGACAACGGTTAGTGTATGAATTAAATAATTCAATCACATGAAATAAACAAACAAGTAAGATACAAACAACTAAAGAAATAACTAAATAAATAAAACTAAAATGCATGAGGAAATTAGAGCCAAAATCAATCAAACAAATGACTAATAATCATGCCACCAATGGAGAAGTATATTAGTGGGAAAACACCGTAGAGAAAGGGGGACTTATGGATCCCCTCTTCCTCCTTGGGAGGGATATTGAGTCCCCTATCTAAGATCTTTTCTTACAAATGATAAACTAGAAAGAAAATGGTGAAGAAATCCAAGCTTATTCCCTCAAGAGGTGAGGTGAATAGCTTATTCAAATTATTCTAGTATGATCCAAGAAGGAAAGAGGTTTCTTGTAGGAGAATAGAGGCAGCATAAAAATACAATAAGATTCTTAAATTCTTAGTGCACCCATGGCATCCTTTTATATCTTGCCTTTGAGGTAATATCCAACGGGTCTTTAGTGTGAACAAGGGGCCCTTTAGGGAACCCTTAGGTCTTTGACCAACCCCCTACTCGGATTCAGCTCAGATTTGGGGGTCAAATGAAGTTGGGAGCTGGTCTAGAAGTGGGTGGGGGGGTGACAAGAACCATAAATGTGCCATTCACAGGTGTGCACAACTTTTCTCGTACATAGTTGTACATATGGTGCATTGTGTTCTCTATGGGCTTCTTTGGCCCACGCACTGTGCGCACGCTTCCTTTAGTGTTTTAGCGCATGCCAATGTTTTGACCAGTTGTATAGTTTTTTCCTCTTGGAAAATTATTTTTGGTGCTTCAGGTTAACTAATAGGTGTTTGGAGATGTTGTATTCCTGTAACCATTTGCATGCGATGTTGCAGACGAAATTTCAGTGATAACAGAGTCATCGACCTTTGCGAGTCATGTTGGAGTCTTGTCACCAACCTCTTCTAGTCACATTGGAAATGTGCATCAAACCTCTGCTAGTCATGCCGAGAGAAACCCACCAGCCACTGCAATTCAAGATGGGGGCATTGGTATAGTTGATAATCATAAACGTATAGGATGCAATCCCAAGTTCCCTTGTAATATTTGCAAAGGAGATCACCTTACTCATTTGTGCCCTGCTATTTCCATGGTATGAGAATAATGGTCCTTATCTGAAGGCCCTTCTAGTTCTGAGTCATCTTCATCTTCCCCACAATATATTCAACCAATGGTTGAGGAAGTGGTCAAGCCGATGCAATATCCGGTCGATCCCACTCTTCTCTTAGAGAGTGACAAGTCTAAGGAAGTGGTCTCACTGATGCAATATTCGACTGATCCCACTCCTTTTTTGGGAGTGATGTGTCTTTTGACGTTGTCCTTATCATTTCCAATTTAGTACCTTCTGAACATGGGGGAATTCCACTCTCTTCAAGTATGCTCTCTTCAAGTCCTAGGATGGGTTTCTTTGATTGGAATGATATTTTAGAGATTCTCCTTCCTTATTATACACCCTTCTAGATAATGGTTGGAATTAATAAATTAAGAATTCTCCAAAGTATTATACATGAAGGATCCTCTGCAAGTATTTTATCATCCTCGGCTTGGGAATATTTAGGTTCTCCTAAGATTGTGTTAGCTACCAGTGAGTTGTTGGATTTCGACATAAGACCTAGTAAATTTCTAAGGATTATTCCTCAGTGTCCTATCACGTTAGGTGGGAATACTATCCTAGTCTATCTGTTAGTGGTGTCAGGCCCTTTAGAATTTAATTTTCTTCTTGGGTGTGATTATGTATATGCTATGAATCTTGTGGTGTCTATGTTATTTCGTGTGATGCATTTTCCTCATAATGGAAGAATTGTCACTATTTATCATATTTCATCCGATAATCTCCATCCTGGTTTGACTTCATCTTGGGTTTCTCCTTTGTGTGTTCCCAGTGTTCGAGTAAACTCTTCCCCGCCATAGGTGAATTATGCGGTGTCTTATCCATGTTCAATTTCTCCTGAGAAGGATCATTTATAGTTATGTTCTACTTCTCGAGACAAGGTCTCAACAATTGATCAGGTGTTTTATCTGATGGGGGCATGGGATCCCTTGCTTCCCCTTATTGGCTCAAGTAATCTGGTGTTTCCTCTTGAGTCTGATATTGTTTCCTCTTGAGTCCGAAGAGGGAATCCAGGTAGACACCAAAAAGAAGTGGGAGCAGGGCATGAAAGAGGAAATGGATTCCTTGGTAAATAACCAGACTTAGGACTTGGTTCAATTTCCTACAGGAAAAAGAGCATTGTGGAATAAATGGGTTTACAAGTTGAAGGAAGAAGATGGAGGAAAATGGCGGTACAAGGCTAGACTTGTTGTAAAGGAGTTTTCACAAAAGAAAGGTATAGATTTTGATGAAATATTTTCTCATGTTTTTAAAATGACTTCAATGAGGACTATTTTGAGTCTTGTGGCAGTAGAAGATTTTCATCTTGAATAGTTAGGTGTAAAAACTTTTCTCCATGGGGATTTGGAGGAAGAGATTTATATGCAGCAACCATAGGGGTATGAGGTCAAAGGGAAGGACAATTTTGTATTTAGGTTGAAGAAGAGCTTGTATGGCCTAAAGCACGATCCAAGGTAGTGGTATTTGAAGCTTGATAGGTTTATGACAAAACATGGTTATAGTAGATGTCATTCTGATAACTGTGTTTATTTTAAGAAGCTATAAAATGGAAGCTATATTATCTTGCTATTGCATGTAGATGACATGCTTGTTGCAAGGTATAATATGCAGGATATAAATGTGCTCAAGAATAAATTAGATAATTTATTTGCAATGAAGGATTTGGGTGCTACAAAGAAAATACTTGGTATGAGAATAACAAGAGACAAGAAGAATCACAAATTGGCATTGTCTCAGGGTGAGTACATAGAGAAGGTGTTGGAGAGGTTTAGAATGAAGAATGAAAAACCAGTTAGTACACCTTTGGCCAGCCATTTCAAATCAACTAAGGAAATGTGTCCCAAGAGGCAGGAGGAGATAGAATACATGTCCAAGTTCCCTTATTCATCAGCAGTTGGCAGCTTGATCTATGCAATGGTTTGCACAAGACCAAATATTGCACATGCAGTGGGAGTTCTGAGTAGGTATATGAACAATCCAGGTAAAGAACATTGGCAGACAGAACATTGGGAGACAGTAAAGTGGATTCTCAGGTATTTGAGAGGTACTTCTACTCATGCATTATGTTTTGGAGTTTTAGACACTTTTCTATAGGGATATGTTGATTCAGATATGGAAGGTGATAAAGATAGAAAGAGGAGCACCACAGGGTATATTTTTACTATAGGTGGAACAACAATAAGTTGGATTTTGAAACTGAAAAAGGTTGTTGCACTTTCAACAATAGAAGCAGAGTATGTTGTTGCTACAGAGGCTAGTAAAGAAATGATTTGGTTACAGAGGTTTATGGAGGAATTGAGAAAGAAGCAGGAGAATAATAGGTTGTATTGTGACAGTGAGAGTGACATTCATCTTGCAAAGAACTCAACCTTCCATTCTAAGACTAAGAATATATAACTGACGTACCATTTCATATGATCCATCTTGAAATATGGACATTTGAAGTTGGAAAAGATACAAACTATCCAGAATCTTGCAGACATGTTAACAAAGGGAGTAACCAAGTAGAAACTGAGTTCTTTCTTAGTTTCATTTGGTCTTCAATCATGAAGATGAAGATGAGAAATTTTCCAGGTCCAAGAAGGTTCATAGTCCAATAGATAAAAAGGCAGTGGGATTGTTGAGATCAGTCTTCAAGTGGGAGATTGTTGGTTGTGGAGCCTGATTATATTCCTGATTCAAAGGTCTTTGGTTTCAGTCATGTTTATACCTCATGAAGAATTTACACCTGAGAAGAATGTACACTCATCCACGAGGTGGAGTGTAGGGTGGGTTACCCCCACTGCGGGGTCTAGGGGGTCTATCCCCCTGGCTGGGGGGTCCGACAGCAAGTGGACCTCCGGTGGGGGTTCAGGGGGCGAAGCCCCTGAAGGAAAAATTTCCTTGTAAATGTATATTGTAATTTCATTGTAAATCTAGAACATTCATTATAAGGTCATAGATCTGATGGTAAAAGTTAAGTTAGGTTTTTTTTCCCTAGAAGGCAACCCTCCTTTATGAGGGAAATGTATTGCAGCTTTTCATTATTGTGAATATTGTATTATGAGAGAGGATACTGTGAGAGAAAGAAGAAGAAGTTACAATGGGTGTGCTATAGGTTGTATCCCTTCATTTGCTGTACAATAATAAAGGAAGGACCCATAAATTTCTCTGGTGGACGTATCCCACACTGGGTGAACCACGTATATCTGTGTCTCTATTGTATTGTGTATCTTTTGTGTTTTATTTCCACATTTGTTTTATTTTATTTCTCCCCGATCCTGTTTTTCTAACATTAATTCCTTCCTTCCAGAGGATCTATTTCTATAAACTTCAACACATCTTTCTTTGGGATAGGTATATAGAGTCATATTTGGTACCTCAAGTCTTGTAGTCATCAGTGGCAGGTTCCCTTGCTATTGACAATGGAAATACATCAATGTCCCATGTTCGATAGATTCTACCAAGTGTTCGACATCAACTCATTTATTCAAACTTGTTACATTGTACCATGGTACCTTGACACCCATTATCATCATCAGTGGGTTGTATCAAATTTTTTAATGTTATACATTAATGACCAGTAATCAAACGGTGTCTCACTATGTTTGACCCCAACACACCTATTTGCATGGTATAGACTCATACCATGGTGGATTGTCTTGAAGACTTTGGGTAAAGTACAAGCATCACATATTTTGTGCTCATACCCAACATATTGTACTAGTCTAAAGACATTCATACTTGCATAGGATAATTTTTTCACTACATTGGTCCCATATATCCTTTTCTCTTGATTTTGAGACATAGCTCCACTATGTATCTCTTCATGGCTATGATCTTTTTTCACATGGATCCACTATGTATTACTCATGGACATGTTTGTTTCTTTATATATACCACATGGATCCACTTTGTATTGTTTATGGCCATGGTCATTAGTCATACTTTCATATGTCCATAGATCTATAGTGTACTTGATTTGGTGGCCATGTCTTCACCACCCTGAGCATGGGTATGCTTGACTTGGGAAGAGATTACTCTTACTTGATTTTGGCTGGCAGATTATGTTTTTTCATTAGTTATCTCAGGAACCTTCATGGATTACTTCATTACATCCTCACCTCTCAGAGTTATAATATATTTCGGCCATCACTTTCCCCTCCGACCTCACACATTAGGGGGAATACGTTATAGAAAAAATTTCCACACCTATGCATTTGTGACATGGACCAAACCTTTCCCTAGCTTGCTAATCAAAATCACAACATATATCATCAAAGTCACCTAAAAAAATTGAATTTTTATTATATTTGTGGGTTTTCGTTGGCACACAAGGGTAGACCCATGGTTCAAAGCTTCAACAACGCACCAAAAAAACCCTAACTACCAACCCTTTTGGCAACACCTGTGAAGCAGATGAAGTCTCACCCGAGGTAGAGGCAGGGGTGGTTGTAGGATTGAAATGTCTACAACCTAGCTAGGACATAGATATGTGATCACAAACACTTAACAGAGCTCTTAGAAATTACATTCATTAGCTTTTACCCTTATTCACATCGTAGGTCAAAACCCTAATTACAGAACAACGCAGTATTTAGTAAGATCTAAGAACATTTATCCATTCAACACACAACATCAAAGAATATCTAGCATCCATTCATATCATAAGCACTAAGCTATTATATCAGATGCATCTAACATAAAGATTACAACACTAAGCATAAATCACATCAATAACATATCAACTACACTGCACAAAGAAACCATAACACAAGATATACATGGTTCACCCCAGTGTGGGGCTACGTCCACCAATTCTTCTTCTTATTTATTTTCTTCTGTCAATCTTCATACATTCATAGAGCTACAGAACCAACTCTGCATAGGACATGAGATCTGCGCGCACCTTGCCAAATCCTCCTTCCACGAGCTAGGTTCAAGCACAAAGCCTTCTTACAATCACTTGCACTTAGCTCTGCAATTTCTCAACACACAGTATGCACTAAGCCAATCGGTCATGCACTAAGCCAATTTGATCACATAGATCCAACTAATATGTCTCTTTCTCTTACATCGCCTAGATATCTATTTATATATTACAAAAAGGGCCTAAACATGGGTAAACCCATGGGTCGACATCCCATATCTGTTACATAAACCCTAATCCCCAAAAATATCATAAAAGGGGGTGATATCACATGATCTCTGCTTCACCTGGGTGCTTCATCTTTGACCAGCCTGTCGAAGTCCCAAAAAGTGGTCAAACATGACCAAGGTTCTCCAAAACTTGTTCAAGGGCCAGTAGGCCCCCAACAGTCACTTGTGACTCATCCCGAGTCACTCTAGTCTGGAAAAATCTACTTTGAAGGCCTCGACCTTGGATCATGCTACCTCAACTTGTTGCTTCTCTAGAGCCTCCTACTCAGTGAACTCCTAGATGAATTTCTCTATGACCGGTCCTTCCAAGCGTTGTTCCACCATGGTGACCACTTGCTCCAGTTGTGCACCTCTTCCCTCTATCTCCTCAAAAAGTGTGTAGGCTTCATCATGTACCGGCTGGAGTCTCTAGGTCACTTCCATGACTTTACTTTGGATGGCATGGACCTACTGCTGAAATGCACACTGTTCCTATGGCAGTTTCATCTTCTCAACTGCTGAAAGCAGTTTCAGCTACGCTTGCACTGTCGATGCTTGTTTCTTTGCGTCTTGAAGCTATGCTTCTAATGCTCTTAGTTATGGGTCCTTTGTGAGGTGCTCATAGGTCTACGCACTGCGGTTGCTGAGTAGCTTACATTCTGAAGCCAATGCCTTGATTCTTTCTACTGCACTCCTGGAAGCTTCTTCTCTCTGGTCTCGCACTTCCCGCGGAGTGATTGGCACTTCTTGCAATTCCAGTTCTACCACTCTTGCTTGAAGCCACTGAATAGATTCAACCAGCTTCTCTACTTGACTCTCCACCGTGTATTCTTCTATCTATGTGAGGCTCGACACAGAGAAAAGTGCTCTATTGACTGCCTCCTTAAATCCCATCTTCTCTGTGAACAACTGTTATTTTTCTTTCTTGAGTTGTTCACTGTCTTCTGCAAAATTCGCCTGGAGGTTGTATTTCTCTTGCTTCGTAACTCAATGTTTCTCTAGGGATTCCTCCTTTTCTTTCTTCAAGGCCTCTGTGGATGGCTCTTTTTCTTCCTAGACATGATGAAGGTGAGCCTATGTCGCATCTTCTAGTCTGCATAGTTGGGCATGCTACCCCTTTTAGCTCTGTCTCAATCCTGTCGTACATGGTCTCTTGCTTTGCTTCGTTGTATTGTAAAATCTCCTCTAAAGTGTTAGATACAACTGCGATGATAAGGTCAATGTCATCCACCATGAGCACAGTCTATAACTGTGTCTTAGTGGATTTTGAATTCTTCTGCGCTGAAGGTTTCTTGGGGGAAACCTTTCGTTTCTTCGACGTTTCAGATTTTGTAAGGGGATCTTTATGCGGTGTCACTTCACCATGTTCCTGTTTGTTTTCTTCCCCTTTGTTCTCGTCCTAGTCTACTTCATCTCCTTCTCCTCCTCCTTGTGAATCTGGTGTAGTTTCCTTTGATGCATTGTTCATTTCCTATACTTATTCCTTCTTCTTCCTTATGTTGATGTTGGGTCCATCATACTCTCGAGTGACTACAAGACTTTCAATGAGGTCGAGGTTGGATATTTTTGCATGGTCGACTGGTACAAGGAACTCTGCAGGCCATTCCTTGGTTATTTCTTCCATGTCCTCCTCTATAAGTTTGTAATAGGATTAGAGTTCTTCCTTGTGTTCATCCCCGCACACAGTGATGTAAATGAAATTCCTGTCTATGAAGAAATTTTCAAGTGGTCGGAATCTATGTAGTGTGTTCGACGTCATGCGAGGGAAGGATTCAATGGCCCTCTTTAGCTGTAAATAATAGGTGTGGAATATTGCATTGGACTGCCTTTGTTTTTCCATGTCACTCGAATACCAGAGCATAGTGAACTTCATGGCCAGTGGTTTGGATGGCTCAATTTCAAGGAAGGTCACTCCTTCAGGAATCTCCCAAGCGATGAAGGCAATGCGAATCATCAACGAGATAAAATGAAACTCGTAGCCTTAGTCCTGTGCTTCATGACAATATTGCTCCAACTGGTTGATGACGTAGCTCGCCCAGTTCATTTGCATCCCTTCAATGCATTTTCCTGTGAGGTCGATGATGAACCTTGTGACCTGCATTGGTCTGTTCTTCTTGACGAGATTACCAGTGATCAACTAGCAAGATAGGTTCACTGCGCCATTTTGGATGGAGGCTACCTTGTAGCCCCGCTTTTCTTTCTTTACATCATCGTAAGTGTCTTTTATGCACTGGGCTAGGGTGCGATCTGCAGCCTTCCTTGGGTAAAAATCCTGAGGGTCAGGTCCTTGCATGCTCAATCTGGTGATCCGATGGATCAGCGCTAGATCTGCGGTGATGCGCCTATCCAACCATAGGTAACCACCATCGTAGCACGACAAGAGCAGTTTAACGCATGTGTTAACCTCCTGATGTCTACCGAAGTGTGGTATATTCATCACGTTAAGGATGGTTGACCTCATGATGTCCATGGTCCATGGTTGTGGGACTATCTTTGGCTTCTTCCCCATTGTCTTTGTCAAGTATTTGTGTGGGGTGAGCATTCCATAATTCTTGCGAGCTCCTAAGTTGAAGTCACTGATCTTGAGTGTTAAGATCTGTCCCAACTATGATCCAACTGCGTGTATCCCCTTCAGGAGGTACACAGTGATCAATGTATAGTCGAAGTCTCTCGGGACGCTGTCATGACTAACCCCGCCAGCTCGAGGCGGGATGTAGTCAGGCGGGATTGATGGGATGAGATTTTCATTTGCTAGGTCATCGCTATGCTTGCTCTATTTATCTGTCGCAGTTCTAGAGGGCCCAGATCGACGTGTAGTCGATGGGGAGGCTTACAATCCTCTTGTCAATGAGGCTTGTGCTCCTGCGGACATGACCTTCTCTGCAATTAGATTTATTAGAATTTCTTCCACTGACTTTTCCACTACATTTCATTCACGCGACATGCACACTCATGAATAAATATTTTGGGTAGGTGAAAAAATACTCAAGGTATCTAAATGGGTGGCGAAGTCTCAATAAGCACAACTTGATAACAATCAGTTCTATATGGACTTGGATAATCACAATTCAAAAAAGTGTTCTCGGTGCAACATTCAATGGGATAAATAGATAACGTCATAATGGATTCCACCAACGGGTCAAAAAGCCTCAATCAATACAATTCCATCCATTATGGCACGGTCCTAATGGTCCAACGATGAGATTTTCGGAAATAACTTCTTTTCTAGCCATCCTGGAGCATCGTTCTAATGGTTGGGATGCCTCCAACGGTCATATTTCTTCGTCGTGGTGAAGTGCAAGTCTGCGTTGCTCTGCTATTTCGGTGAAGTTTAGTTTCTGTAATCCTTCCTTCTGCAAATTCCTCTCTGGAACCTCCTGCAATTTTTCTAGCTTTTCCTTCTTCTTACTAAGCTTTCTAGCCTTATTTCCTGTAATTTGAGTTATTGGTTTCCTCTTTCCATTTTTATTCGTATCTTCTTTGAGCATAGTAACTTCACACTGTTGAGGTTCTTTCAAAGGTTCTGAGTGGAATACCTCTTCTTGTATTATTTCAAGGGTAGGTGCTCATTTCTGCTGCAAAGACAGGTTTTTCAAACTTTCCTGCATTTTCTCAACTTCAAAAGCTAAATCTCTAGTCCTTAGTTGCTTCGATTGGTCCTCTTGTTCTTATAGTAAGTGTGATATTCTCCTAGCCATGAAATTTCTTAATTCTTGTGTTTTCTGCTCTAGATCTTCCTCTTCTTATTTTCTTCGGATCTGATCTTTCTCAATCCAAGTTTTTCCTAGCAAAAGAGAAAATGGGGCATTGTTATCAACAAACTTAACGACCTCAAATTCTTCTTTCGTCGATTCTCCATAAGAAATCATAGGTTTATGAGTAAGTCTTTCACATAGGGTTATCATATTTCCTTTAAACAATCCTATTCCTCCCAATGAAGGAACCATAGAAGGCTTTCCCAAAATTTCCCAAGTACTTCCTGTCATGATATTCACCTGTGTTTCCTTATCTAGAACAAAGTCTATTTAAAAGTCTCATATTCTTGTTTCTATGCACTCCTTCTCTTTTAAGATATCTAATAAACTAATGTCTTTGTAATCATTCAATGTTTCTTTTATCTACAGTAATATAGTCTCTGATTGTTTCTGGTGTTCTAGCCTATTCTTAGTCTTTTGACCTTCCTCATGGTTTTCTTGTCTTATATTCATCTTTTCAACTTTAGCAATCATTCTAGGGAAATCCAAAACTTCATGGCCCACATCTTTAAAACAAAGACAATTAGGGCCTCTACCAGGGAATTCCTTAGCAAGGTGTCATGGTCTTCTGCAACTATAACAAAGAGTCAATCCTCTCTTTCTCTTAAATGATCCCCAATTTTTCCTATACCACGCACTGGGATCACAATGATGAACCTGCAAAAAAATTATTTCTAGGGTCCTGCATCCATTTGTTAGTCCAAAAATCCTTTCTATGCATGGGAATATCATATTTTCCACTATTTCTATCAGATCTATTCATATCAAATCTTTTGTCTTCTAGTTGTGCCCTAGTTTTCAGACTATGACAAAATCTATCAAGCATACCTAGATTCATTATTTTGAAACGAAAATTTCCACTTATCTTACCTTTATCATAGCACAAAGCTTTAAGATCTTACCTCTTTTCTTCAGATATGTTTCCTTTCTTAGCATAGAGCTTCGCAATTCAAGTATAATACTGCGCACCATAGTAGTAGATCTACGCACAGAGCTTTCTCTTTCCTTCAGTTCCCAACAATCACAGTTTTAGGTCCCAACAATGAAATCATTTGTTGGCACACAGGGGTAGACCCAGGGTTCAATTCTTCAATAATGCACCAAAAAAACCCTAACTACCGACCCTTTCGATAACACCTACGAAGAAGATGAAGTCTCACCCTAGGTAGAGGCAGGGGTGGTTGTAGGACTCAAGTGTCTACAACCTATCTGGGACACAGATATGTGATCACAAATAATTAACATAGAACTTAGCAATTAACATTCATTATCTTTTACCCTTATTCACATCGCAGCTCAAAACCCTAATTACAGAACAACGTAGTATTTAGTAATATGCAAGCATATTTATCCATTCGGCACATAGCATCAAAGTAGATATAGCATCCATTCATATCATAAGAACTAAGCTATTATATCAGATGCATCTAACACAAATATTACAACACTAATAATAAATCACATCAATAACATATCAACTACAGTGCACAAAGCAACCATAACACATGTTGTATGTGGTTCACCCCAGTGTGAGGCTCCGTCCACCAACTCTTCTTCTTCTTTATTTTCTTCTGTCAATCTTCATACATGCACAAATCTACAGAACCAACTCTGGATAGGACAGGAGATTTGTGTGCACCTCGCCAGATCCCCCTTACCCAAGCTAGGTTCAAGCACAAATCCTTCTTATAATCACTTTCACTTAGCTCTAAAATTTCTCAACACACAGTATGCACTAAGCCAACCAGTCATGCATTAAGCCAATTTGATCACATAGATCCAAATACTATGTCTCTTTCTCTTACATCGCCTATATATCTCTTTATATATTACAAAAAGGGCCTAAACATGGGTAAACCCATGGGCCAACATCCCATACTCATTACATAAACCCTAATCCCCAAAAATCCCGTAAAAGGTGGCGAGATCCTGCAATATCCGCTTTATCTTTGACCAACCTGTCGAAGTCCCAAAAAGTGGTCAAACATGACCAAGGTTCTCCAAAAATTGGTCAAGGGACAACATTTTCCTTTTTTCAACACAAAGACATCCACGTCTTGCTATCTTGTAGCTTGTGGATGCCCTCAAAAAATAGAAAAAACAAAATAATTCCACTTTTTCGGGTGGTGATTTTGGTTGGGCCCATTTCCAGACCTCCCTAATCCTGTACCAAACAAATTTCAACCTCCTGAATATCTTAAGGATATTATAAATGCACCATTGGTCGCATTGATGAGGAAGAAGAACTAAGGTGCAAGATCATGCTGAAAAACTTTTAGCAAGCTTCCCTAATCCCTTCATTCTCTAAGTAGTATCCCATGCCTGGAAACTTCTTCTCCATTTTTCCTATCTTTCTCTATATAAATACAAGGTGTATTCCTATCCCTGTTGAGTTATCCAAGGAATATCCTTACTTCTTCATTTGATGTTTGAAGGTCTTTGGAGGAGCCTAGGGCAGTTGGCTCCGAACTAGTGTTGAAGGATGAATCGGGTTGTAACTACCTTTCTCACATTGTTGGTAATAGAAAAGTTCTCTTTCCCTCCTATTATGTGTTTATTGGTTCAATGTGATGATATATGTTAATTTATTTCATATGTATTTGAATCTATGCACATGATATGTGTTATTTGAATATATAACTACCTTGTAGTAGTTTATTCTTGGTTTCCTATTATAGGCTAGTTCTGACAGATATCAAGAGTGCTTCAAGAAGAATAAACAGGGATCAACATTTAATGAAGGATTCAATGTGTGAGACCTCTCCTTCTTCCTCTCTCTCTCTCCCTTTATAAAAGTAGTTATTTCTTGTATGCATTGATATAGATGAGGGTAGGTTCTGTCTTCTAAATTTAGTCTTTCTCTATTTTGATTTGGCCCAAAGTCATAGGGGAAAAACCCATTAATCAATCATTTGAGTTCCCTGAAGGTTTTTCAGGGTTCTTAATCCATTTATGCATTCAAAAATTCAATTTAAGCAACATAAAATGGTGATTTCACCAAGATCCGTTTCACCGAATTCTAGTGAAAAAGTTCAAAAAGTTGAATGTTTATACAACATCGTTTTTCATTAGGTCATCACTGAAACCAATGAAACTACTTTCTTTCTTTAAATATTTTCTTATTTTATTATCACTAAAATAAATGTATCATTTTGTATTTCTTTATACCATTGTTGAAATCAACGCAACTATTGGTTATATCATTGTTGATATCATTGCAACTACATGACTAGTTTAAATCATTTTTCATTGCATCGTCACTTAAGTCACTACACTTTATCATTATGCAGTATATCATTGTTGAATTCAATGCAACTAATTGATATATATTTATTGAAATCATTGCAACTATGTGAATTTTCCACCATGGAAATTCGATAATTCCACATGATAATTTTAAGCTTACTAAGTTCCTATTCGTCAATTTTGTGTTGGCTATAATACTTTCTTTTGTGTTTCTAATTTTTTCCATATCCCTTATTTCCTTTCTTCTTTTACCTTTTTAACTTCCTTCTTCAAAACAACTTGATCCATTAGGATGAGGTCCTTAATTTAAAATATCCCCAAACCTTTTAGACTATATATTTTTCCTATGATCATATATTTTCTATCAAAATAGTTCAACTTAACTCGGATTATGTTCTCTAAGACTTGTTTAAATTTGTCACATGTTTTTATTATTTTCATTAACTAGTTCTAAAGTATCCTCCTGTCCTTCCTTTATCAAAATGTTGGAACGCAGTGGAAAGACTCATGGTTAAACATTAATTCACCAACAAATACCAAGATACTATCCCTTCAGGCATCACCCACAAGCAGGTGAAGTCTCACCCGAGGTACATATGGGGACTGCAGGAACTAGGATTCCACAGTCATGAGGGGAATGGAGACCATTCTAACATTCATTATTAATTAACATTCATTTAACATGCAATATACCATGTGCGCAAAATCATAACATCATAATAACGTACGACAAATTTAGCTTACTTAACCATTCAACATGTGCACAATAAACATAATAAACCAACACATCATGACACCAAACACATCAGAACAAAAGAATTTAATATTGTTCACCCCAACTAGGATACATACACAATGGTTGGCTTCTTATATTATTCATTCATGTACAATCCTCGCAACAAGTGCACACTGCATTCAAATAAGATACATCGGTTCTACCCCAAAATTCCCTATCCGTTTGTGCATACAATGCACACTTAGATCCTTCGATCATGTGTCCAACCCATTTTCCTTTCTCAACAACTTCAAAATATTAAAAAAATATTTTCTACCCAAAACCCATTACATATTTATACATATGCATTGGGACTTATCCCATTACAAAATGGACCAAACGGTATAAATACTACTAACTAAATTTCTCCTTTCACATATTGGCTCTTGAATATGCACTAACTATATTATGTTCATGCTTCTCTTTTGCTAACTTGTCACGTAGTTTGCTCCTACGTGAATACCAAAACTTACCCAAAATGTCCTCCAACACAAACCAAAAATATTTAGGATTAATTTCTTTTTATCATTTTTTATCTTTTTTTTTTTTGCATTTCCTCTTTAATGAATTTCATATCTATTGTACATTCAAAATTATTCAATGTCAACTTATTATTTATATTTTTTCCTAAATTTTTAATGTTATCATTCATTACAAGATTTATTAAATTCTCTCATTTCATTTTTAATGGATTTGATATATACCTTATGTTTGAAACTATTTAAAGACAATTTATTATTTATCTTCCAAATACTTTAATTCTATGTTGATTATAAGATTTTAAATTCTCACCCTAGTTGGGAGTGACCCAAGTGACCTAAATTAAGTGTTCCTCGATCATGTGTATTACACACACACACATTGTTTAATGGAGCGTGACCAAAAGTGAGTTTTCATCAATCATGAGTGAAGGCCAAGTTTTTCTCATGTTCAATTTTTACCTATACTTCTTAGTTGTTGCTTGATATGGTAAGTTAGTCTATTTAACTAAAACTATGCATCTCATCTAGTATTTGGAATATTCCATATTTCTCTGATTTCTAAGAAAGAGTTGTAGTGCAAATAATCATCATACTTATGCTTGGAAGTTGTGTGCCTCATTTGTATTCAGCGTATTCAATATTTCTCTAATGCTTAAGAAAGAGTTACGATAAAATCATCATCAACATCAATAATAAAATTGGGAGCCATGTGCCTCATTTGGATATATCATATTCATTATTTCCCTTATTATTATGGTAATCTAGATTATAACAATACCCAACCAATAATGTTTTATATTTATAGTTTCTACAATTTGGAACATCGTTAAAATTCTTATTCATTGACCGCAAAAACAGGCCTTAAGGTTTACTAAATAAAACACACAAGTCACTATATTCCCCGTGAGAATTAACCATTCACATATGGGCCATCCAGTTCAAGTGATCTCAACAATATACATGTCAAAAGATTATTTTTAAACATAATGAAAACTTTAAAAAGGAACACCAATTAGGGGTAAATAAGGGTTTACCAATAGCTTCCTATGCATTTTCACTCTTTGTTGGAGAAGCCACATAGATAAATTTTTGGCTGACATCCACATGTGGCCATTAAAATCTCTAAAATAGGAGTCAAGGATATAATTGTCCATGTTTTCCATTCCCAAAATCTACTTCTACCCTCCCTTTTCTCCTCTAATTCACCCACCACATCTGACATAGTTCCCTAATTTTCAATTCATGAGAAAAACTATTCAAATTCCTCTCAGTAAAGTCTATGATAAATTGCACTAAAGATATGCAATAAACTCTGAGGTAAATTGTATTGCACAATTATTCTTCCTGTTCAATTGAATTAGTGATCTATTGAAATCCTAGTTTGAGTTGAAGCTCTACATGGAATTGAAACATAGTTCTAGGAGTTTTGAAGTTTTATCTAGGGTAAGGTAATATGGATCTATCAAAACCCTATTGGGCCCTCCATTTTTTAGGGATCCCTATTTTTTCAGAAATAGCAAAGTCTTTTGGGAAAGCAGAGCATGGAAGCGAAATATCAGAAGCGGTGGAAAACATTTAGACGAGTAAAAATCCAACTAACAGTAAAATCCACTTGAGAGTTTAACAATAGTGAAAAATCGTTATGCACCATCTGGAAAATTAGCGGAAAATCCAAAGAGATCGAGTGCATGCAAGGAAGAAGAAGAATCAAGAAGCCAAGAAGCGACCAAGGAAACAATATAAATCTAGAGTTATGTAATGGGAAAGGGTTACTCTCTTATGTATCGATTTTATCATTGTTAATAAGATGATGACTATTATTGATGTTCTCTTGTAAGAGTTATTAGAAAAGGGGTTTTAAATGGTACGCGCTTTCATAAAATCTTAAGAGCCTGCAAAGGGTATATGGGGATAGATTGTGCTGCATAATATATTGTATGAGAGTTGTAATTGTTGTAACACCATGATGTGGTGATGATAATATAGAATAAAGTTATTTGGGCTCAAACTTTTTGTTATCATGTGCTTGAATCTATAGTTTCTTTGTTGCACGATTTCTTTTGTTATGTCTACTTGGAAATTACTCATTGTTTATGTATGTAGTGTTGTGTATTGATGAACTAAATTGTATATCATTATGTTGAAAATGATGGTGAATCCTATTTGACTCCCTTCACCACTTAAGTCTCGAATGTGCTTCAGGTGTTACCTCCTTCCCTTATGGAAGGTTGAATATGCCAACGCTGGTAAACTACATCGATACCTTTGTTAGTAAACACTGAGAACCCTAGTCTCGATCTTGCACAAACAAATGGTTTCGTTGCCAGGACCTTAACTTAAAGTGATTTTTTAGAGGATTCCTCATCACCTCTTTAATTCTAATGTTGAAAATTGGTGGTAAATAAGGTGCGACAATTTTATATAGTAAGAAGCTAATTTACGACATAGAAGCTTTCGGGTTGTGAAGAGTGTTGTATTTTATTCCAAACCTGTGAGTGACCAATACAAGATATTTTGGATCTGATTACCTAAAAAGGTATTTCAGTGGCTCAATCGGCTACAAGAAGCACCAGGACACAGATATCGAGTCAAGAGAATATATAATTGGACTGTTGAGTGTTTAGCAGCTCTTCACTGGTTGGACCATCAAATCTCTCGCATTGTGGACTTTTGGGTGCAAACTACCCTGGAAGGATATATTATTGAGTTTGTTGCAGAGAGCCACCAATATTTTTCCAAAGAAGAAGAAGTATTCTATGAGGGACCAAAAGGAATATTGTTGTAGGAAATCCCTCTTTGGATCAATATTTTTCTAGCATAAGAAGGAATGTTGCATGTTCCTTTAGCTGAGATGGGGGTGATTTAGAAAAAGGGTTCATGACTTAGTTCCAAGAAATTCTCTGGGAGATATGGGAGACCATCAAAATAAAAGTGAAAGAGATGAATGATCTCAAAAGAGAGATTCTATTATTGAAAAGAGGCGGTGGAAATAGATGGGAAAAGTGATGAAGAGGTCCAATCATTCAAGGAAGGACATTGGCTTTGAGGATAGTCAGAAGAAAGAGTTATAAGAGTTGTGAGCTTTGAAGAGAAACGAAAGGCTTGCCAACTAATGGTTGAAAGAAATATTTTTTGAAACAGATGAAGGTTCTAGAATAAAAATATCTGAAGAATGAAGTTCATAAGAGATATATGAAAGAATAAGAATGGATGCCACCACTGAAAAGGAATACCTAGCTGGAACCTCTGAAGACATTGCAGGAGGATCAGAACCTACAATGCCAAAAGATGTTGGATTAAATCCATATGTCATTGTAATTCTATAAATGAATGTTACCCACTAGATCAAATAATTTCACTCTGGAGACAATATATCCAACCTTGAATCACTCACTCCCTTAGTACCAGCCATTCCTCGGGTAATTTCTATAACAAATATTTTTGTAAATTTGGTTAATTATAATCTTGTTAGTCCAACAAGTTTAAGTAGAAGTAGTAACAGTAGTGTGGAAAGTGTATCATTTATATCAAAACCATAACCCTAGGGTTTCATATTAATAAGATCTCCTAGTCCTACAATGATGCTTCAACAAACAAGATCTCTTACCCAATACCCAAAATTTTGGGGTAAAGGGGATGAGGACGTTGAGTAAAAATGATTTCTTTGTGAAGCCATCTGGAGGTCTCACAAAAATATAGATGCAAATAAATTGGTTGAGTTCCAAACTACCTTGAGGGGTTGAGCTCTAAAATGGTACATGAAATCTCTCGAACCAGGGAATTCTCAAGGGAATTCTTTCTCTTTAATCCACATGAAGAAAAAGTTTATATTGGAATTATGATTACCTTAGTCAAAGAAACACAATCTCTCTGATTTGTGGGAGATAAAACAAAGAGACAATGAATCTGAATGGAAATATAACCAAATATTTAAGGATGTGATAGGGAATTTATAAAACTATATCCATGAAGATCACTAGAGAGAATGGTTGATTCAGGGACTGATCCAGATTATTTTCAGCACGAAATGAGAGAGGTGATATAATAAATAAATGTACATAAATATCTTAGATATCCAATAATATAATATAAATGTATCAGATATGCAACCATAAACACAAATATACAATAATACACAATTTTCTATTGATGAGTGAAAATGTACAAAGACTGTAAAAATACAGAGTGAAAGACTCGCTAGAATGGTGGCAACTTATCTCTAAGAAGAGATGTGTCCACTACTCACATTCACAAGAAGATGATTTTAAAATGAGGCTCCAAAGGCCTTTTATCATAAATAAAATCCAAAACCCTAACCCTGAAAGATGAAAAGCCAACAATTTTGTGGACCCCGTTTTGGGTAGTTTGGTGTATCAACTTCTCGGGGTCGTAACTTTCACATACGATATCCGTTTGGGGTGAACGATAGCTCGTTGGAAAGGTATAATTGAGGAGATTCATTCTAGGGGATAAATTAGAGCCTTTAGCTATCATTGAGAAGCTATATCCAGAAAATCCTTCATTTAGGCCCCAAAATGGCCCCAGAAAACTATTAAAAATAGTAAATTACAAAAATTGCCAGAACATTGTTTTGATCCAGTTGGAAAATGTGGGTGGCCAATGATATGCACCTAGATCAGTCCTTCATCCTTAGTAAGAAATGGAATCCATTGCATCGAGTGCCTAGGGGAGAGGGAAAAGTGTTTTTTGAATTTTCATCTTGATGAGTTACTTGCCTTGTTGGAGAAGTTGCACTACTTATCTTGTTGAAGGTTGTCATGAACCTGCGGCTGGAAGGGTTGGAAATTTTTAACCAGTCTGGATACATGATATGTCTGTGTGAAGAAGGAATCTTTACACTTTGTCACAATATTGTCGTCCTTCTTCTGTTGGATAGAATGTGCTTAGAATGAGGCTGCAGTGGTGTTCTTTTGTTCACACTTTGAACAGGCTGTGAAGAAGCTGAATTTTGTAGTATGCGATACTACCTTGCGGCACTATTTAGTTTGGAAAATAGTCGAAATTACATCTAGTATCCTGTAGATATGAACCACCAGAGTAACAATGAAACTACAGGGTTGAGACTCATAAATAGCATGGCGCTTCCACATATATGGATGGACCAAGAGAACATCATAGGCATCCAGTGGGGAAACATCACATAATAACTCATCCTTGAAGGCTTATATGTCGTATTAAAATCAACACTGTTGGCTGACACAAAGATCTTGTCCCTAGAGAAGCCATCTGATGTTGAATAGTTGTTTTTGTGGTGTTGTCGAAAATCCCAACTGCTTGATGACCTCAATTAAGATGAGGCTCTTCTAGCTTCCTCTATCAACAATAAAATGTAGTGGGGTCCCCTTCACCCACATATGTGAATGAAAAAGGTGCTCCACCTCTTCATAATCTATTGGTTCTTCTGGTTGAATTGCTATGGCCGGAACAATAGCAATTGGGTCTATGTCGATGATATCTCTTCTATCAGTTTTTTCATAATCAAATTATGAATCAGGGTTTAGATCCTACTCTTTTATCTCAACCACCAATGATTGTTTTGATCGACATTCATTGGTGTTGTGCCAAGGGACTTTGTGGAATTCACACTATTTTCCAGTGTCCTTCATCTTTCGGTGACCCTTATTTCCCTGTTGCTTGGATTGGCTTTAGCGATATTGTTTGTAAAGGTCGTCTTTAAAAAACTTTGGTTATTGCATATTTATAGACTCGAAATCCCATTTGTTCTTGCGCTTAAAATTATGATCAATTTTAATAGCATATCGATAAGAATAATTGAGTGTTGATATGTCCATAAAATCCATTTCAGTTTGGATGTATCTGTGTATAGCCCCATGGTATTTCAGAACCAAATGTCATTTGAAAACTTTGATACCCATCTTGGTGCACAAGGTATGGAAGGTATTGGTGAAATTTGGATCTGCTTGACCCCTTTCTTGCCACAGTGTGGTCCATCTCATATACTGGTCCTCATAGTTTCCAACAGGGTCATACTTTTCCTTTAGCGCATCCACAAAAAAATCTCAAGTAGGCTCGACCCCATATATTCCAGACTCCTATGTGGAAATTTTCTCCCAGTAAGTTTCCCACCAATGTTTGACATTGGGGAGAGTGTTAAGGAGTGCGAAGGTGATATTTTCCCTGTCGGAGAAATTATGAACAAATAAATAACCTTCAAGCAGATTCAACCATTTTTCTAAGGCATCCACATCTATCTATCCTTCAAATATGGGAATATCAAAATTAACATGTAGCTTCAAAGGATAGGTAATTCCAAAGTTTCCTCTTGATGAAGACATGTATGTTTTTATAGACAAGCATTGAAGGATCTGGGAAAAATTCTCCATCATTTTGTCCCTTTGTTGCATGAGAGATTTCTCAAGCAACAAATTAATAAAATTGTCTACTCTGTCATTTTTCTTTTCTTCCGCCATGGAGGGTTTCTTGGAAGTGTGAGAGAGATTGTATTCAAGAGAGACAATATCGAGACCCAACTTTCTATACTCAGACCTCGTTGGGGACATGTACTGAAAAATGATCAAGAGCAGCCTACTCTAATACCACTGATCAAGATTATTTTTGGAACGAAATGAGAGCAGAGATATAATAAAGAAATGTACAGAGATATATCAGATATACAATAATATAACATAAATGTATCATAGATGAAACCATAAACACAAAGATATAGTAATACACAATTTTCTATTAATGAGAGAAAATGTACAAAGATTGCAAAAATACAGAGTGAAAGACTCACTAGAATGGTGGTAGCTTATATCTGAGAACAGATGTGTTCGCTACCCACATTTGCAAGAAGATGATTTTACAATGAGGATCCAAAGGAATTTTTATCATAAATAAAATCCAAACCCCTAACCCCAGAAGATGAAAATCCAACAATTTTGTGGACCCTGTCTTGGGTAGTTTTGTGTATCAACTTCTCGGGGGCATAACTTTGGCATAAAATCTTTGTTTGGGGCGCATGATAGATCCTTGGAAAGGTATCGTCGAGGAGAATAATTTTGGGGGATAAATCAGAGCCTTTGACTATAATTGAGAATATATATCCCAAAAAATATTCATTTAGGCCCTGAAAATGGCCCCATAAGTTAAAAACTGCTAAAAATAGTAAATTACCAAAATTGTCAGAAAATTGTTTTGAGCCTGTTGGAAAAGGTGGGTGGCCACCGATATCCACCTAGATCAATTGTTACCGCTAACCCGAATCCCATGGGCTCAACAAAGAATATCTACCTTAAGAGAAGTATTGGAACAATTTATGAATATTGAGGCCATCACAAGCTATCTCGAAAGATTCCAGGTGATGAGACCACCTAAAGATAGTAATATTTGCAAATGGAAGGCCAGATATCTGCATTAACTTATAAAATACATGATTTGACCCTTCCTAGAGTAGGTTGATCGAAGGTATGGTCCATTTTTTTTTATACTGAAGGTCATATAATAATTGAATGCCATATATTGTGAGGTTTAGGACCCCCCATTCACCCAATGGTGCCTCCACTAGTAGGACCATAAGTATGAATTGTGAAAGTTACCATTTCAATGCCATTTCATGGTCCTATTCAATACCATGCTTTCCCAAATCATCAAGGAGTCCATAGAAATGAGTATTGTGATATTTATAGAAGTCACGTGCACTCCTCTAGGAACTTCCCTATTCTACAAAAATACACCACTATTCTAAATACTGTATATTGTGAATTTTTTGGGTCCCCTACTCATTCTAGAAACCAATGTAGATATCTATGTACTCTATTTGACATATTATATCATTTCACATTTAGAGTCAATGAAATTCCTCAAGGGTTTCAAGGATGCATTCAACGGGGGGGGGGAGATTTCAGAGGAGGATGGACTAGAAAAAGGGGACCAAGCCACTGCTACAACTATGATGAGCAAGGGAATATTGCAGGATAGTTTCCACTTCCACAAAGATCATGGTGTGCACATTGTAGAAATAATTCCCACTCCACCAAAGATTGTCTTGATCTGATTTCCAGGTGGGAAGACCATGCACGACAAAGAGGGGCCAATCTAATAAATTATGAACCTATACTTGTAGTTGAGGGAAAAGAGTCAAATATTAACATTATCACCAGAGGAGAAACTAATATCAGTGTAAATATTGAAAGTCCTCACCAGAACAAAATTCAAAAAGAAGTACCTGATAATACCAAATATGACCCTATAAGATAGAATACATTTTTCAAAGATGCAGTTTAGATGTTTCACCAAATGTCTATTTCTTCAATTCCTGAGGTTGTGGAACCAAGTTTTAAGCCACATCCTCACCAACCGAAAGTTACAGGAGAAGCACTTCCTCCGATAAACCTTGTGAATAAGTCATAGAAAGCTATTGATACGTGGTTACAACTATTTTCTAACATTTTGAATGATGAACAACTTATTGGAAAATTGTGGAATACACTAAAACGGGCCTTCAGGACTAAAGGAAATTCAAAAGATTCCATCTATTCTAACCTTCCAACATGGAATGGGAGTAGGATACAAAGAAGGGAGAGGATAACTGGGAGGGAATTCTAGTTGAACACCCATGTTACTGACTATTATATCAGGGACATTATGCTGGACTTAGGTTCTTAAGTCAATATCCTTCCCTAAAAAACTTGGGAAGTGATGGGTAAGACAAAACTTGTATATTATCCTATTCAATTCTGGATGGCGAATCAATGATGTATTTATCCAATAGGCAGGTTGCAAAAAGTTGAAGTAGATTTGGATGGTGTCAAAATAGTGGCATACTTTGAAGTCATGGAAATAATGGGGAAACAATATTCATTCCCATCTATATTAGGAATTGACTGGGCCTATGAGAACTATGCTATAATCAATATTAAAAAAGAAAACATGACCTTCGAATCTAATGGCATGAAAGTAACCGAACCTATATACCATTATCAAGGTCCATAATACATTGAGCCAACAAATGAGAGTATGGAATAGGATGCTTTGGATCAAATATACATTATGACCACAAAAAAATTAGCAGGTTACATTAACCTGTCTGCAGATGGATCCATAAGTTGGTGAAGTATTTAGTCTATGGATAAAGACTCTGAAGCTTCTTGGGACAATTGGCAACAAGGAACGCATGATAAATTTTCAAGATATTGCACAAATGTCCTAGAAGTAAGGTGGATTGGGATGGATATCAAGGAGTGTCCCACATATGATGGTACCTTGTATTTACAGAGCTTCCTCATTAATATAGAGGGTGGGGTTACGGAAGAAAATAGACTCTCAAAACTTTACCTAGCCCTAAAATATTCTTCAACCAAGTGGTGGGATACTCACAAAGAAACTATGTCCACTTGGGATGAAGTCAAGCCTATTATACAACACCTACTACTTATGACTGCATAAGTAAAACAATTGGAACAAGACCGACAACAAGAGAATCAAGTGTTTTCCTTGGAAATATATGATGGTGAATATTGATTTTTTTCAATAGGATAGGTTAAGAATGAAGTTTAATCCATTTTATCATTTAACCATAACCATAAATTTTATGGCAATCAAGATTGCAAGAAGAAGCACCATGCACAAGAACTCAAAATGTATCCTAGGAAACCCTTCTCAACAAGTGAATAAAACCCTACCAAATCCTTTGCTATATTCTTCAAGAGAAAGACCTTCACCTCCAAGAAATACTTATCACACAAGAGGGTGATTAAACCATATAACTCTAGCACCCAAGAGAGGTGTGCACCTTTTTCCAAAGAAGTGTACTTGCTAAAATTTCCAAATTCACAAGTATGATATGATTCCACAATGGGGAATCATCCCTTACTTATATTAGAATTGTCAAATCAACAAAGGCATATATTGGATCAACATGGMCTACCTCTCTAAGTCACTTTATAATTTATTATAATTATAATTATTATTATTATTATTAACAATATTAATTATATTTTCCATTTATTATAATCACATTAAGGTGGGGTCGACCTATACCCTTTACATAACAATTAGGGTTAYAGGTAGGTCTAACTCTTGAACAACATATAGCAAAGGATCTAATGCACCCACTAGTGCTCATCCACTAGGGGCACATCCATTGGGATGTCATATCTCTAGCTCACTGCATTACACAAAAGAACCAAATCTACACAYGTTCACCTATGCTCATCCACATGCACGTCCACTCTATAGATATTCTTTCCCACTGCCTCACACATGAGAATCATCTGGAGTTTTATCATCAACTATGCTTCTCAGAGAAGGATAACACATCATATTAATTTGTATTCACATGAYGATGCACCCAACACTTTCGKATTTCACACGTTCAGGCTTAGCCACAAGCATGTCCAACTCATCAGATYGCCTTTCCCACTGGATAATCATCTGGAGTTATTCTCACTCTCTGAATGGAGGAGGTCATCTCTACATTCCTAGATCTATCTCAGGAAGGAACCACGTACCCTTATTAGGCGATTTCTCTTAGGTTTGTAAGTTGAGAGAAAGGCTTCACATAGTTGCAATGATCCACACCTCACAGGTTTGTAAGATGGAGAATGTCTCACATAGCTGCATTCATCAACACTCCCTCTCAGCTAGGGAGGAATTATTTGTAATGTCAGGTCTCACACAGATGTACTCTGAATTTTGTTTTTGGTTGGAGTCATCAATACTCCCTCTTAACTAGGAAGGCATTTTTCACCAAGTTACTCTGGTGAAGATGTATGTAATCTGCTCATGTGTAGGAAGGTACTGCAAGTGTATGATTTTCCTCTGCATCATATATCTGATCTAAGGATATTTCATCTCATCGTGTTTCAATCCATCATAAAACATTGGGTTCTCAAGGATATTTACACATGACTCTTAGTTATCATCATAGGATCCATCTCATGGTCATGTAAATCTATTATAAGCTAGTGAAGCCACATTTCTCCGCACACTCAATGTTATTTTCTCTTCTTCTATGGTACTTAAGGTCACATAGTTTTATTTCTTGTTGTATCAAGAAACCATGGAAAACTTTATGGTAGAACATCAATAAGATGTGCTCTCCTGGTCCACTATACTTTTGTTCAATCCGAATCAGCATATCATGCAAACTCAAGTTCATACTAGAGGCATATCTTAGGCCATATCCAATTGTGCCTCGTATATATCTCAATACATGTTTTGATGTTGTCTAGTGAGACTATCTAAGAATATTCACTGCATGGCATGAATAAAGTCTGGTGCTAACCAAATACATTAGTGATCCAATTGGCTATGTATCAGTCTCGACTGAATCATCATGAACCTTCTTCTTTAAATCCATCATGGTGGATTTTGCATTTTTTCATACTGAACTTCTTTAATATTTTCACTGTATATTTTCCTTGACTCAAGAAAAATATTATCAGTCCTCTTTCATACTTTTTGTCCCAAGAAGTAGTGCATCATACTCAGATTATTCATCTTGAATTCAGAATTCAAGGATTACTTGTATATAACAACAACACTTTCTGAATAAGTCATAAGGATTATGCTCTCGTCTTCAACACTGTAATGATATTGGTTTGGATCATCAACACTCTTGCTGAAATCCAAACTCATCAAGAATCTATCTATCTAATGTAGTTTATAACTCATGGATGGTAGTACGTATGGAAGTGCATTGAGTTTACTGGAACAAGTGTTTTATCATAGACAACTCCCTCTGTTTGTAAGAAATCTCTGGCTATAGATTTTGTTTTGTATTTCTTGACACGTCCATCAGTTGCATGCTTGATCTTAAGATATACTAGTATTCTACTATTATGGTAGCTTGCCATACTTGTTCTTCTGTTTCGTTCTTAAGACAAGAAATCCCAACATCAATGAAGTGGCTTATGACTGAAGGATATCTCGAAAATCTGTTTTTCCTTCTCGGAATGTGCCTTGAGCGGCTTGCATGTTTCTTTGCCTCTAGGTAGCCTTTTTATGTCCTAGTGAACATATCAACTGGAGCAATTGGATCAATTGGAATAATGTATGTCTCCCTCTGATTTGTTGAAGGGGGATAAAGGCATTTTCTCACTGTTAATCTCCATATGAGAT
Source organism: Picea engelmannii (assembly GCA_009831015.1). Classification (NCBI taxonomy): domain Eukaryota; kingdom Viridiplantae; phylum Streptophyta; class Pinopsida; order Pinales; family Pinaceae; genus Picea; species Picea engelmannii. Next base: position 305,213 of record ML788504.1, read on the forward strand.
TCTCTGGATTTTGAAGAACTATCTCTTCTTCAAGGGAAACATCATTTCTTATTTTTCTTGTATGATGAAAAAATTAAATATGGTTTGGCTCCTATACCAAGGATAATGGTCCAAATCTTGAGATCTCCCATACTGGAAATAATATTCATCATTTATTTGAAAAATGCAATCAACTATAAAATTAGAGATCAATTGATCTAGCTAGTTGTAGTCAAGCCCTTTTAGAGGAAGTACTTCTCCTCTCTCTTCTCTTCACTCTTTTGAGGTGGATTTGAATCAATGTCAGTAGTGGAACCATATTGTCTTCCCTTCTTCTTAGTTGGACAGTTTCTTGCAATGTGTCCATACTTGTCACATCTGAAGAACTAAAATTTTGAAACATCTCTTCTTTGATAACCTGGATTGGATGAAGACTTTTCAACCTTAAATGTTTTCCTAAAATTTATTTTGAATTTTCCTCCCTTCTTTGTTTGAATTGCAAGAGCATGATTTTCTTGTGAGGAATCTTCCACTCCTCTATTTCTAAGTCTAAGTTCTTCTTGAGTGAAATCTGTCCATAGACGCTCAAAGGTTGGTAGATATTCTCTTTCACTGATACTCTGAATGAAAGGCTCCCATGATTTTGGAATATTCTAGAGAGTGGTTAAGACAAGTTCTCTATCAGACATGATTTCCCCAATGGTATCTATATGTTCTTTAATCTTTGACAACATCATAAAGAAGAGTTCAATTGTGTCATCCTTCGTCATCTTGGTACTTTGAAGTTGGATCCTTAAGGTAAGAGCTCTGAGAGTGTTGTCACTTTCAAACATTCCTTTTAATTCTTTATACATATCATAGGTTGTCTTCATATTTTCAATACGGGGTAATAGGCGATCTCTTACTGAGTAGATGATTATTTTTCTTGCTTTGACATCTTCTTTTTTTCTTATCTTCTTTTCTATATATGTAGTTGTGTCTGGTAGAGTTTTAGTTGTTACATCCAAGAGATCATGTTCTTCAAGAGTGACTATAAGCTTTGATTTCCAATGGTTGAAGTTTCTTTCTTCATCAAGCCTATCTTCTACTAATGTTATGTTCTTCATTTGATTTGTTTCTTCGAACACTTGCCGACTAGATTTTGAAAAACTAATGATTAGGTTGAATTAGAAACCTTGGATTATTTGGACTTATGACTGCCAATAATCAATTTGTTAGTATCACTAATATGCTTGTTGATTCAAGAAAAATGTTTCTTCAGAAACCCTAGAATTAATATTCTGTAGGAATTTTCGGTACCCTTGAAACCCTAGGCCCAAAAATCAAAATTTCTCAGAATTTCATTTTGAGAGCTTCTGGAGATGCAATGGAAGAGGTCGTACTCTTCTATGCCAAAATTAGCCCCAATGTCCAATTATTAACGGTTGAATCACCACTGAGAAGGAGGCCGTATGAATTTTCTAGAAACCCTGGGAGGGTCGTACGGTTCTATAGAAGAGGAGAGATGGCTGATAAAATCTTGTAGCTTTTGCAATGGGTTATTCAAGACCTTTCCTCTTATGCCATGTTGATTTTTCAATATGATAGGTTAATCATGAAGTTTAATCCATTTTATCATTTAACCATAACCATAAATGTTGCAACAATCAAGATCACAAGAAGAAGCACCATGCACAAGAACAAAAAATGTATCATGGGAAACCCTTCTCAATAAGGGTAGAAAACCCAGCCAAATCCTTTTCTATATTATTCAAGAGAAAGACCTTCACCTCCAAGAAATGCCTAGCTCACAAGAGGGTTCTTAAACCCTAGAACTCTAGCACCCAAGAGAGGTGCACACCTTTTTCCAAAGAAGTGTACTTGCTAAATTTCCAAATTCACAAGTATGATATGATTCCACAATGGGGAATCATCCCTTAATTATATTAGACTTGTCAAATCAAAAAAGGCGTCTATTGGCTCAACAGGGCCGACCTATCTAAGTCACTTTATAATTTATTATTATTATTATTAATATTAAAAATATTAATTATCTTTTCCATTTATTATTAATCACATTAAGATGGGGCCGACCTGTACCCTTTACATAACAATTAGGGTTACACGAAGGTTTGACTCTTGAACAACATTTAGCAAAGGATATGATACACTCACTAGTTCTCATCCAGTAGGGGAACATCCATAGGGACACCATAGCTATGGCTCACTGCATTACACCGAAGAACCAGATCTACACATGTTCCCTTGTGCTCATCCACAGACACGTACACTCTAGAGATCTTCTTTTCCACTGCCTCACACAAGAGAATAATCTGGAGTTTTCTCGTCAACTCTGTTGCTCATAGGAGGATAACACATCATATTCATTTCTGTTCTCATGACGATGAACCTAGGACTTTGGGATTTCACACGTTCACCTTCTGCTCAGCCACAAGCATGTCCAACTCATCAGATCACCTTTCCCACTGGATAATCATATGGAGTTCTTCGCACTCTCTGAATGGAGGAGGTAATCTCTACATTCCTAGCTCTGTCTCGGGCAGGAACCATGTACCCTTCTTAGAGGATTTCTCCCAGGTTTGTAAGCTGAGAGAAAGGCTTCACATATCTATAATGATCCACACCTCACAGGTTTTTAAGCTGGAGAATCTATCACATAGCTGCATTCATCAACAAATATAACCCTAATAAACACATTGAACATTTTTACAAGTCTCAAAAGTTGTGCAACATATGTCCTTTTTGTGGACACGTCAATTATTTCACTCTTTAGGAACTATTCCAAATCCTTGGTATGTGCACAAGGAAACAATAAGACAAACATTATGTTGGAATACACTTCAGAATCAATTCTTCCATGATTTCTCCTTTTCTGGTAAGTTTCTTGAAATTACTCTAGTACTGCAACAAATAAAAGAGATGATACTTATTATTGAATTTAAGTCCTCATATCCCTGTATGGTTTGTATGGAACATGAATACCTACTCCATCATATCCCTTATCCATCCCCTGCATGAATAACCATGGCTTGTATTAAATTTGATAAGGACCTAGGAGACCTTGAGGAGATGGAAGAGCTCAAACATCTAACTTTTCAAGAATCCACATGAACCAGAAAAGTCAAGGATACCATATGAGGTGATATTAGCAACTCATACACCCAACCTTTGAGGTTGCAAAAAGTAAACATAGGGAGTGAGGAACATCCCAAGATGGAATCCATAGGTGACTATTGGGATGAGAAAACTATGACAAAAATATAGTCTCTGTTGTGGGAGTATGAGGATCCCTTTCCTAAGAGTTTCTCATAACTGAAGGGAATTAAGGGAGACTTAGGAGAAATGAAGATAGATTTTAAAATTGAAGCTAAGTTGGTTAAACAGATACCTTACCATATCAATCTGCAAGTAAATGAGAAATTTAAGAAGGATATAGATCAAATGTTAGTTGTTGGGTTGATTTTTCCCATGGATGAGGATAAATGAATCAATCTTATTGTGATACAGAGAAAAAAATATACAAATGATATTAGAGTCTATTTCGACTACAAAAGTTTAAAATCAACATGTGTACATGATCCTTTTCTGAATCCATTTAGTGATGAAGTACTATATCGGGTGGTGGGAAAGGAAGCATACTCATTTATAGATGGGTTTTCTATGTATCATCGGGTTAGAATTGTAGAAGAAGATAAAAGAAAGACTACCTTCATTGCAAAATGAGGTTCTTTTTATTATAATGTTATGCGCTTTGAGCTGAAGAATGCCCTAACTGTTTTCTCTCGAATAGTCATTTATGCATTCCAAGACTTCATTTATAAATGTATTGAAGTGTATATGGATGATTGGACTGTGTACAACCTATGAAAGGAGCACATAGGTTTACTTCGATTTATGTTTTATCATTTTAAACAACTACAAATTTTGTCCAACTTGAAGAAGTGTATTTTTGTGTACCATTTGGAAATATGATATGGAATATAGTATGTAGGGAAGGAGTGTTGGTGAATACTACAAAGGTTGTTGTGATATTGAATATTCCTCCTACAACTTCCAAACAATTGCGATCAACATTGGGAAATACGAGATATTATCATCGATTTATAAGGAAATGCAAGCATAACTATCACATTTGATAAATTACAGAAGAAATATGAAGATTTCAAGTGGAAACCAAAGTGTGATCAGGATTTTGACACCCTTAAATAAAAATTGAGCACTGCCCCTATTCTAGTATACCTAGTCTGGAAAGTGGAATTCCATGTACACATTAATGCCTCTATAATTGCTTTGGGTGAAATCCTTGTGCAACATGGTGAAGGAAACCTCGATCATCCCATCTACTTTGCTAGCGGGAATCTCTCTCAAGACGAGTGCAAATACACTACCACCGAGAGGGAAGGTTTGGAAATGGTTTATGATTTGGAAACTTTTATAAATTATTTGTTAGAAGGCCAATTGAAATTATTTACTAATCATTTTGCTTTAAAATATTTGGTTAATAATCATGTGTTGTAAGGAATAATTTGAAGATGGATGTTTTTCTTTTAGGAGTTTTCTTTTGAGGTCATTGTTAAGCCGGGTAAATTAAATATGGATCCTGGCCATTTGTCTAGAATAGAGTTAGGAACAAGTGGTGGAGTTGTATATGAATAGATCCCATATGCATTTATTTTCAAAGTTGAAGCTATTCTTGATTAATTGTCTGGCATTTCCTTATTTCTTAGTATGGGTGTATGCCCTAAAGGTTACTCCACAACTCAAAAGATACACCTAGTGGTTCACACAATAGACTATCAATTGATTGCAAGTTAGATGTATAAATTGGGATTGGGAAGTACCCTCAGACGATGTGTAATTGACCATGAAAGGTTGGATGTATTATGGGAGTGTCATAATGGAGTTGCGGGAGGCCAGATAGGAAGTAAGAAAACAACATGTTATGAACCAAATTCTCAAATATCATAAAATAATAGAAGTACACACCATGTACATAATGTCAACGTGGAGCACAAATCCAATATACATGAGTTACAAAATAACTCCTTAAAGAATAGGGGAATCCCCTCCAAATAACCAAATGCCTTTTATACTTTACAATTCACCTCAATAATGAATACATGATCTCTTATATATAGCTATTCACACTTGCACATGAGGCCTCTTTATCACTAGGTCGGCCCTATTACATATGTATTTACACATTACATGTACATTTAGGCCCACATATTCCCCCCCCTTGGGGTCATATCATATACATTTAGCCATATATATTCCCCCCTTGGGTTATAACATAGTACCCTCCAAAAATATTTTTCCTCAAACCTTTGCATTTGAAGGCTTCACATGTGATGAAACCAAGTAATGTGATTTTCTTATGTTCATGCTTGCTTCATTCTATTTTTGATTATCTATCCATCCAAAATCAATTCTTTTCGGTATTAATCCTTGGTGTCTAGTTGTTGAATAAATTTATTTCCTTTGATTCCATGTATTTTTGTTGAAGATTCTCCAATTTGTAGTCATTGTTGGTATCTGATAATAGCTTGTTGAAGATTATTTTGGTGGTTCCTTGTTCCATGAATATTGACAAGTATTCCATCTTCTTCCTTCATAATGTTGATATCGTCTTTCTTGTATTCCTTGAAATGCTTCTTGGTAATGAGGGTGTCGATACGATTTCACATTTTATGGTCTTCCTTCACTCTTCACATGCATTTCATCCATCTTATTTTCAATGATAATGGAATCCTCAATCATCTTTGCTTGGTATTTTATTACTCTAGCCTTCGAGATAATACCATCATATTTGGCATGTACATCCTCTAGATGGAGTTCAACTTCTTCAAGCATCTTATGTTCAACTTCTTGAATCTTGTCTTATTTCTCCTATTGAAGCTATCAAGTGACCCCATCTATCAAATTATGATGTCCTTCTTCAATTCTTACTTGCATTTACGGCTTAACCTCATCCTTATTTAAGTATTCCTCAACTTTCTTGCAAATTTCCTCTTGTAGTCTTTTGGTAGATTCTTCTTTCTTCTTTATTTTGACAGTTCTTCTTTTCTTATTTCAATATCTTAACCTCATCCAATATTTTTTTATTATGGCTTCGTAATATACATATCTCTTCATCTTTCTTTTTTAAATATTCCCTTGATTCATATTTTTCCCACTTGCCTTTGCTAGTATTTTCTTTATTTAGGTTCTTAACCTCCTTAAGGAGTGATTCATTAAGGGATATTGTCTTAGATAGACCCTCACCCTTCTTCTTAATCTCCACATTTTCTTATTTTAATTCATCTTTAATTCACTACATTTCCTCCATTTTTGTATCCCTAATCCATTTATCTGAGAATATTTTTTTAAATTCTTCCCATGTGGAGTGGAGTCTAGTATATTCATCAAGGCTTCTCCACCACTTATGAGATTCACCTCAAAAATTAAAAGATAACCAAAAATTACCTATACCAATCCTCATACAACATTCATTTACCATCCTCAACCATTCCCTGGGACTGATTTCATCTTTATCTTCATCTCCACTAAAGTTAGGTATTTTCATTGATTCTTAATTGAGGTCTAACCCCAATCCTTGACTTCCAACCTCCGTATATTAAGGATAAATGTCTCAAATAGTTATAATACTTATTCCAATATGCTCTTATATGTGTTATATTTCCAATGGATTTTGAATCATCTCAATCAGACATTCCAATCAAAAGTTATGAAATTTTTAAGTGAACATACCTTTGAAACCCTGATTTGGAGTCTATCCTCCTAGATAACCTTAATTATGATGTATCTCTGCAATTTCCTCCCTTCTCAGTATGAAGTTCCAATATGTAGTACTCTGAAATTTCTTCTCTGCAATGCCATAGGTCTGAGCAAAATTGGATGTGCCAAGTGGAAGTTATGATAACTTCCCCATACTTTGATGATTTTTGGCCTTTTCCGGCAGAGAGCACTTGTATAGCATGCCCTGTTCACAATAATTGATATAAAATTGTGAAAATTGTACGAGAAATACTATGGCCTATCCAATATTCAATGCAATTGGTCTCACTCAATTTGGATCCTCTATGAATATGTTATGGTTGTTTTATCTGCAACACCTTGATAATTTCTATGAATATCCTCTAGATTTCAGGGTCTTGATCCTTCTACTAAATATCCTCCAGGGGTTCCTTATGAAACTTCATAGAAAAAATATTATAGCGAAAATTCCAAGGTGTCTCATATACAGCAATGAAACCCCAAGACCTTGAGCTCTGATAACAAATTTTATGATTCAAATACTCAAAATACCATAAAATAAAAAAAGTACACACCATGTACAAAATGTCAATGTGGAGCACAACTCCAATATAGATAAGTTACACAATAACTCCCTAAAAAATAGGGGAACCCCCTCCAAATAACCAAATACCTTTTATACTTCACAATTCACCTCAATAATGAATACATGATCTCTTATATATATTTATTCACACTTGGACATGAGGCCCCTTTATCACTAGGCTGACCCTATTACATATGTATTTACACATTACATGTACATTTAGGCCCATATATGCCCCCCTTGGAGTGATATCATATACATTTATCCATATATATACCCCCCCTTGGGTCATAACACAACACAAAAGTATTACAGGAAAGATTATGGGGGCCAAATGTATTCAAGGATGTCAAACATCATGTGAGAAAGTGTGATTATGTCAGCGGTTTGGTAATCCTTCATGTAGAGATGAGTTTGCATTACACCCAGTTTGTGACTTGCAGGACTTTGAGAAATGGCCCTAGACTTCATTGGTCATATTAACCTATTGATTTTCTAGCGGATTCAACCATTGGTATGCACTAATACCATGTTTATATTTTAACACTCTACTCAACACTCGACAATTATCTCAAAATAAAATTAGTTTATATACTAAAAGAACAACTAAGTAATCAACCAAACATGCAGCAGAAACATAAACAAGGAAACCAAATTAAGGACACATAAACACCAATATTTTTGGGTATAAACCCATACAAAAACCCTAGAGGGAAAACCAGTCCAACGATGATTTTATTAAGGTGAAAGCATGGCTCTTGTAATAAGGAAAATGGCCTACTAAGAGAATTGTACACTACAAACAAAGCTAGAAACTCTTGTGTTGTTGTACAACCCTATACTAGCACATTTCCTGAGGCATACGTGATTCATCCCTTTGTGAACCCTGTATATACATGACTATCTACACTGTGAATCACATATGTCTACAGAAACCCATACAACATGCTTCGTAGGATCCTATACTTCCCTTGGCTTATGTCGACTAAAACCCACCTACGGATGCCTCTTCTCTCTCTCCTCCTGACTTGTATGACCTCTAGATGAAATTCCTTCTCTACCTATCCAAGAAATTGAATCAAGGTCCTTTGTTGTAATACCCTAGTTTTTATTCCCCGTATTAATAATGTATTTTTTTTATTTGATGAAATGCTAGAGCACCAAAACAATTAAACGAGGTTCGGGTGCCTACAAAATGTAATGCGTTGATCATCATCAATAATAAAATACATCGCTAGTTGTCAGATGGACAAGGACAAGAGTTATAGGTGTTAAAATTATTATTAAGTAGTTAAGCGTGTTCTACATTCTTTAAATTTAGACTATTAAAACAATAACTACATGCATAAGGATCATTGATAGAAAGACATCCACAATATACACAATATTTTTCTTGGGAAACCCTCATGGGGGAGAAAACCCAATGAAGCTTCTTCAATATAGATTCTTCAACAAGTACAATGTCTTTCTCAAGATAGATCTCACCAAAATAGAAGATAAACCAGAAAACCTAACCAGAATAGAGTAGTGCACCAGTACTAGACCAATATAGTCCTCCACTAGATAACCAAAACCCTTCACCAGAACACCCTTCCTCTATAGATGTGTCACTCTTCCTCTGTAGGTACGTTACTCTCAGAGAATTGTGCACTTATCTTGTATGAGAGATATTTTTGTGTGTGTTCTTCAAGTGAGGAACCTAGCCTCTTATAAATACAAGTTGTACACCCTCGAAATTAGGTGAGGGCAAACCTGTCCACTTTATCTTTTTAATTTAAAATTGACTTGTCAAGGCACAATAGGGTCGACTCTTAAAAAGGAAGAATAGGGTTGATTTAACAAATATAATATAATATTATTCTTTAGGGTTTTTCCTTGGTCAAATAAATATGAATATAATAATAATATATTTTGAAGCTACTCAAACTTCAATACTCCCTCTTATCAAGGAAGGTATTCTTCTGGCATGATCATCATGATTGCTTCTTCTCTTATGCACACTTAACCATTGAATTGTTTAATTTCCAAGAATATATATTGAATAAGTTTCTTAACCACATCAACATCTAGGGTCTCATCATCCATCTAGGATTTATGTCATCATGGGGATTTCATGCTCCATCTCACACAGAATCTGGAATCTAGTTCCATAATGAACTAGTAACCTCTAGTTGACACACTTAGAAACTGGTCCACAATGACCAAGCATATAATCACGAGGATTAGGAGATGTAGTGTGCACACACTAACCATCTTTCCCAAGGCTAATAAACACCTCCAACCACACAGGTTGCCCCACCAGCTTAAAAATCCAAGTAACTAACCATCCTTGAAGGAATGACAATTTCTGACCTTGTGTGAGGTCATGTTCACTGGTTCCACAATCAGTAACTTGCGTACCATAATTTTTCACTGGATTAGTAGTAACACGACGTGCTAGAATTTTTCACTGGAGTAGAAATAACTCGATGTACCATACTTTTCACTAGAGTAGTCGTAACATGTCCGTGAATGACCACATTTTGCATCTGCCACATGTTGAAGTTGTTTCCCTAGATTGCAATTGTAAATCATCACTCCCTCTTACTAGGGATGTACTTCTGGACCACACCAAGCTTATATTTGAAGTACACTAACTTCACTTTCGACAGAGGCTTGTTCAACATGTCATCTATTTTCTCATTTGTAGCGACATACTAGAGCTTCATTTCCCTCTTATGTACCATATCTCTGATATAATGGTACCTGATCTCGATATGATTAGACTTTTCATGGAACACTGGGTTCTCTTTCAAATTCAAACAACTATGGTTGTCACACCATATAAAAGTCACCTCTAACTTGAGATCAAACAACCATGCAAGCAACTTCTGAAGCCACACTGCTTCATTGTTAGCTGAACACACTGTTATATACTCTGCTTCAATGGTACTGAGTGCCACACTAGTTTGCTTCTTTTTGAAGCATGCAATCATGGTTCATCCCATACTAAATAAACATTAAGATGTACTCTTCTATTCTGCAACACTATCGGCCCAATCTGAATCATTAAATCATTGCAGGATTATCTCACAATATGAAGCATATCTGAGTCCAAAATCAATTGCACCCTTTAGGTACCTCATCACATGTTTTGTTGCAACAAAGTGAACACTTCTTGGCTCAACCATATACTGACTCAATGTGTTCACCACAAAACATATACTGGCTTCATGTTCGTTAAGTACAATGTACATCAATGAACCAATAATATGTCTATAAATGGCAGCATCCAAAATATCTGAAGATGTATTTCTTAAAAAATCCAGATTTGTCACCATCGGTGTAGGAATGGCCTTGCAATCCATCATTTTGAATATCTTCAGAATCTCAACAACATATTTTATTTGGTTAAGGAAAATCTCACTCAGTCTCTTCCATACCTCTAGACCTAAGAAGCAATGCATCATGCCTAGACATTTCATCTTGATCTCTATAAAAAGATTCCTCTTACTCTCAGTGATGAGCTTCTCATCTCCTATTAGAAACAAGTCATCTACATACAACAATAGTATCATTGGGTCACCATCCACAAACTTGAAGTATAGGTTGGAATCTTCTTTACTCTTGGTAAATCCCAAGCTCATCAGGAAGCTATCAATTCTACCGTATCATGCTCTGGGTGTTTTCTTTAATCAATACAAGAATTTCTTCAATCTATATACATGTGTCTGACTACCATGTGACTCGAAGCCTTGTGGCTACTCCACATACACTTATTCTTCTATTACACCATTTATAAAAGTTGTCTTCACGTCCATCTGGTGTACCTTTCTCTTCTTTACTGCAACTATTGCAAGTATAGCTCTAATTGAAGTGTATCTTGCCATAGGAGGAAATGTCTCCTCATAATATATTCCTTCTTTTTGGTAGAAACCACGTGCTATGAACCTTACCTTGTACTTCTTGATTATTCCATCTGCTAAATGTTTTCTTTTGTAAATACACTTGGAACTTACAACAGTCTTCTCTTTCAGTCTTAGAACCACATCCCAAACATCATTCTTTACCATGGACCGATACTCTTCAACCATGGTATCCTTCCATTCTTTGTTGTTTGCAGCCTCTTCATAATTGGTAGGCTCAACATCAATGATGTCACTTAGCAATGCCACATAGCTAGAGTAAGGTCATGGCCTCTTTCTTTCTCTGAAGGATCCATATGGAGCACCATACTTCTCTGCATACTGAATAATTTTCTGAGCCCAAGCTCTTGTTCTCTTCTTGGTATTCATCTCTTGGGATGAGTCTGCAGGTATCTTTGGTTCTTCCCTATCATAATATTCTAGTACAACATCATCACCTGCATTTGTATCTGTAACTATGGGAGCTTCAGGCTCCTCATTATGAATCTCATCTGAATGATTTTGTCTTTATCTATTAAAATTTGTATCCTCATAGAAGGTGGCATATCTTATAGTCTCAATCTCACGGCGACCAGGGATGTAAACTCTGTATGCCTTCGATGTCTCACAGTATCCAAAAAATATACCCTTCTTTCTTGAAGGGTCCAACTTTGATCTCTTTTTCTTGGGGACATGCACATATAATGATAAACCAAATATCCTTAGGTGGTTGACCTTTGTCTTTTCACCTGTAAACATCTCCTTTGGTGTCTTATTCCCAAGTACTTTGTGGGGACTTATGTTCTACACATATACAATGGTCGTGGATGCATCTTCCCACAAATGCATCAGTAAGTCTTGATCATGAATCATGGCCTTCATTGCTTCCATAATTTTATGGTTATTTCGTTTTTCCACACCATTCCATTGAGGATTGTAGAGAGTAGAGAGCTCCCTCTTAATCCCAACTTCCTTACAAAATGTATTCAGTTCATCTGAAGTGAATTCTACTTCACTATCTAATCTCAAAATCCTTATCTTCTTTTTAGACAGGTTTTCAACAAGTTCCTTGAACTCTTTGATCTTGTTGAATAATTAACTTTTAGCCTTCAAAAAGTAAATCCAAGTTTTACATGAGAAATCATCAATAAATGAAACACAATATACATATATGCCAAGTGAAGCGGTTGACATTGGTCCACAGATGTATGAATGTATAATGTCCAAGACTCCTTTGGATTTCCTATCACTGCTTGGAAATGGTTTTCTCACATTCTTTCCTTGTGCACATACTTTGCATATTCCTTCATGTTCCACTTGGATTTCTGGAAAACCTCTCACCATCTTGCTTACAATCAGTAGGGATTTGTGATGTATATCAACAAATATTCTATGCCATAGTTCACTTGGAGTAATTGTATTATGTACTAGCATTCAAACTAAGTGTCCATTTAACTTATGTAATCCTCCTTCTTGGACACGAATCACTACATAATCATCAATATATTTTCCTCTAGGCCACATGAGGACTTCATCATCAATAAAGTAACTATGAATCCTTTCTCATCTAAAGCTGAGATAGAAAGGATATTCTTGTTTAAACCAAGTACATAGAACACATCCTTCATCTTCATAGATTTTTCAGAGTCTAACTTGTATGATGATTCTCCTACTCCTTTAATGGGATATTGTTAGTCATCACCTAGCTTCACCTTGTGAGGTGAATCTTTCTAAACTAGATCTRAGAGATATTCCTTATAAACAKTCATGTGCTTAGAAGCACCATTATCAATAATCCATGTGTAACTTCCATGAGTGACTGTACTTGTAAGATATGAGATCAAAACATATTATTCACTTGAGACTTCTTCTTTGGTTTTCTCATGATCATGTTCATCATATTCTGYGACATGAACATGATGTCTTTTATACTTTCCTTTTCTGACCTGACCTTTGGAGTCTAGAAAATTTATGGAAATGTGTCCCATCTTTTGACAGATGAAGCCTCTATAATTTGATAAATACTTCTTGAAGTTGTGAGTCTTTTGTAATACATGAGGTTTCTTATCTGAGTGAACTTCCTTCTTGATATTTCCTTTTCTAGTATGTGCTGCCAGGTCTTGTTTTTCTTCATAGCCTAGTTTCTCTTTTCTAGCTGCCAATCTAGATTCTTCATGGTTACAAGCCTCCAATAGTCTGCTAAACCTTGTTATCCTTATTCTTGAACATATACCCTGAATGAATGATTCCCAAGATCTGGGGAGACCATTTAATGTAGTCATCACCAACTCGGCTTCTTTGATTGTGTCTCCAATGGCTTCAAGTTCTTATTTGATTTGAGACACTCTTGTGAAGTATGATTGGATAGTTTCTTCACATTATTCACATTCTTGAGTTGTGTTCTCAAGGTCATCTTTTGGTTGATATTCTTTCCTTCCTACAATCGGGATAAGGCATCAAACATTTGCTTGGGAATTTTCAATGATGAGACATGGGTGAACAAATGATCCTTGATACAATCAAAAATGATTCTCTTCGCCTTCACTAGGTTCTTTTTGTACTTTTCTTTGGTGTCATCTTCATTAGATTCCAAAAACATTTCTTTTATGAAATCTTCTAGATCATTCTCTTCTAGAATGAGCATCACATTGTACTTCCATGCTCAGAAGTTATCAACACCTTCAAGATTCTCATCAATATTGGTACTGGGTGCCATCATGTGCTTGAACAATACAATAAGAAAAAATAACAACTTTTCAAGGAAAGGTTTTGTACTTACCAAAGTGTATTATGCCAGTGTGATCAGTTCCATCTTCAATTCTGTAGCTCCCAAGACGTCTTGAGCTAGGGTTTATGAGGAAACCCTAATTTTACAAAATATGAGTTTTTCAATTCTTCTCTGAGGGAAAGGTGTGCCCTACTAAGGTGAGTTCCTTGGTGGTATTACTTTAACCAGCATCCTACAAAAGATGGGTGAAAAAACCTTCTAGGTTTTTGTGTAGTTGTAGGAAGTTGCGACAACTACAGTAGTTGCAACACCAGTTGTAGTTTACGAAACTTCGTCAAAATGAGAATCTAAGACCAAGGAAAGATTCACTAGGGTTAGGAGAGTCTTGAATTCTTCCTATGTTCTTAGTTTCTCCAATTATATCTTATAGACTCTATAAATGGATTCTTTCAGGCCTGCTCTAATACCATGTTAAAATTATTCTCAAGCAGTTAAGTGTGTTATGTTTTCTTTAACTTTAGATTATTAAAAAAATAATTGCATGCATAAGGATCAGTGAAAGAAATACATCCACATTATATACAATATTTATCCTAGGAAACCCTCGTGGGGGAGAAAACCTAGAAAATATTCTTCAATATAGATTCTTCAACAAGTACAATGTCTCTCTCAAGAGATATTGTTAGAGAAAGATTTGCCTCACCCTATGCAATCTTGCAGAGAGGGCCTTACTCCATTCCCCCATGCAGACTTACTTTCCCTGATTGATAAATCTAGAGATAAAATTAAATATTTTTCCACTTGTATGCACCTTGCAAATTATACAGCAAGCGTATACGCTGTCTGCTCCACTACATCCTGCGTACATCGGGGTTTGTGCCAGAAAATCAAAATTAAATGTCGGGTTTCCATGTCACGACAGGAGATCTCTAATCCTTGGCCTTCCATATACTGGAAACATTTTGAATCATCCCTTCAATTGCATTTTTAATGCTATAAAGAAGTTAATTTTGAGCTATGGAAAAAGGAAAGAGAATTCAACTTTGAGAGAGAAGTTACTCTCGAGAAATTATTAACTTCATATTGAGTCTGCATCCCTTTTTCCTTTGAGTCTTAACACAGTTTTCAGCCCCCAATCTCTTCCCTTATTGATGGAGAACCTCTTTGTCTCCCTTATATGAGATTTCCTTTGGTGGAGGATTGAAGTGTTGGAGGACCAGTTGGAAGGAACTTGGTTTCTTGGTTCCGAACTGTGTTGACACGACAGTCTGTAATATTTTCACTTCTACTGATCATTTATTAATAGAAATACTCCTTTCCCATCCAATTGATATCTTGAAAATATATGTATTATGATCCATGGGCATGTTTTCTTTGTATATTAATGGATTATGATATCTAATGTCCTAACCTTTTATATCACTAGATGCTTTCTCTACTTGCTGGTTGAGAACTTGTTGCAAGTATAAAGCTTTGGGTCGAAGTTCTCAATGATGGACATCATCAAACGTTTGGACGAGGTAGGCCTCTTTCTTACCTTGCTTCCACATTGGTTTATATAGCATATGTTTGGAATGGAGTTGATTTCTGCAGTCACACCTATCTTTTGTTGTTCACCCTAGCCATAGGGAGACTTACCTCATAACAAAATTGGAGACCATACTGGGGAAGAATCTTCTTTTTTAGGGTTTGAAGTACTTTTCTCCTTAGATTTCTCTCGTTTCTATTGTGGTTCTTGTCGTGTCATTTCTTGACAACTCTTGTTCACTCTAGGTCTGAGTTTTCAGCCTTTCTCCCTTGCCTGGCCTTGTTTCAAATCATATACATGCCTTTTTACTTGACAGTCGTGTATACACGCAGACTATCTCACTGTAAGCTACGTATCTACGCTTCATTTTCCCAAATAGTCGCGTACACCTTTTCTCCTTGCCTGTTTTCTTGGTGTGGTGTTTGTTGGGTGGGATTTGATTCTTATTGAGCCTTATTAGGTCTCTGTAGTGCCTGTTGAGTACCTGTGGGATGACAAGAAACCCTCTTTTGGTTGAATTTTTGTGCAAAGTTTTTCTCTTCATATTTTCATTTTTATTGTCCTTGTACATTGGGCTAGGTGTTTAGTTGCTTGATATCCTGCTTGAGTTGTCTCATTTTTGTACACAGTAGGGCTATATATCAAGTAGCTTTTCAGTCCATGCATTTTCAGTTTCGATATATTGAAAATACAAAAAAAAAAGGCATTTTTCATTACTTGCCATTTTTTGTCTTTGATTTTTTATCATTATCTTAGTGCATACAGTGAAATATTGCATTTTTACTTCTGAATCGCATAGTTGAATTTGAAAATTGCATCGTTTTTAGGAGCGTATCATACATTAAAAGTTAAAGTTAGGACTTTACATTATTTTCATATTTGATTTTCTTGCAGAGTCATAACAACAGGAGTTTCATCACCATACCTTTTTGAGTAATCACGGCCATAAAATCAACACTACGATTTAAAATTTATTAGTAACAATTTTATTTTCTAGGGTGCTCAAACTAGCCTAGGATTTAGTGCCTTGGAATCGAATTTTGTGAGTAAACTTATCCAGGGCAATTAAATAAACATATGTTTCTAAGTTAGGGAGTGGAGAAATCCATTCTATAATTGGTAAGATCAGGAGCCTCCTCTCACACTAGAGTTAATCACGAGGTCGCGTGAATTCGGTTGAAGGGATATCCCCCGATATCTTCCTAGCGTTAGAGATATTTCTATGGAATTATTCATATTTCGGGATCTTGCTAGTGCCCATACCTCCATGAGAGGCAGTGATTTCAAGGTTTCGAGCTTTGCTACCCTGCCCATACGGTGATCCAGACTTACGACTGCTCACATGTGCATCGATTATACAATGGTTTATTAGTTTCTTGACTTAGGTGTCTCATAGGTTACTTGTAGGGGTTATTCTCCAAGTACCCTAGGTCAGATAAGGGTCGGAAAACACACAACCTTAATGGAGGATTACCTCTCTGGGGGATCTGATCAATTGGTTGTTAAGCCCATGAGAGCCCTTATAAATGATTTTGTTACCTCCGATCTTTAGCAGGGAGTCTCAGGCCCCTCTTGGGTGAGACACACTTTCTTTAGCGAGGGAGGCCACTCAACCACTTTACCCCGTTTGCATGCATTTTGGCCATTTGACTTTTGGTGTGCTCTTTACTTACTAGTTATCCTTAAGAGTCTATAATGAGTCCTTATTATGGATAGTGGAGTCTCTTTGGCTCCCACGTTTACCACTTCTTACCCCATGATGCCCACTCAGTTCATGGGGATGAATCCTCTTATTTATTATAATGGTATACAAAACTTTTGTACTTAGTCCACACCTTGGGTCTCTAGTCATTCTCTCATTGATATGATTTCACCCTTGAAATCCTCTCCCTGGTCCACTTATATGAATCCTATCATTGGATCCGGGGGCACCATGGCCCCAATGCCTATGTCTTCATTTGATATGAGTCATGTCCCTCAACCCACTTTCACGACAGGAGGTTGGAACCTCCCCCCTTACGGATCCAATCCTAGTTATTCTCTTTCAGAAGCCAATACTCAGATAGGTTCTTATTCTACTTATTAAACCCCATCCATGTATCCTTCATCCACCATGTCGTTTCCTTCGAGTACTTTTCCGATGACTAGTCCTCATGTATCCCCTTGTGTCTCTCATGGGGAGAATCAGTTTTACGGTTTGGGATATCCTCTTTATGGGACCCCTTCACAAGGGGGAAACACATATCATCACTCGAATATTCCCTATCATACTTTTGTCTCTTCATAGACTTTGGTGATGTTACCCATTGAGACTTCTTTGAATCAATTAAATGGAGGATACTACCTTCCTGGAAAGAGACAGGGGGTAAACCAGGATCCCTCTTGGCCTACAATGTTTCAAAGTCAATATTTCCCTAGACCTTGGCATCAAATTCCACAGCCTGTCACTAGACTAGTCACTGTTAGTCATACTAGAGCTCCATCACCAACCTCTGTCAATTATGTTGAGGATGGGCCAACTACCTCTGCAAATCTTGTTGACAATATGTACCCGGTCGTCGCTAGTCATGTTGGGGGCACCACTCTAATCACCATGAGTCCTATCAATGTCGTGTCTCTAACCTTTTTACGTCATGTGGGATATGAATCCCCCACCTCTGCCTCTCATGTTGAGAGTATGTCACCAGCCGTTTTTAACGATGCTATGGAAATTGAGAAACCTAGATGTCTCAGACATAATCCTAAATTCCTTTGCAGGACTTGCGAATGAAATCACCTTACTCGTCTGTGTATAGTTACCGTTGGGATACCAGAAGCGTGGGGCTTGCCCAAGGGCCCTTTGGATTCTAAAACATCTATGGTTTCCCCTCACCTTTCTCCTCCTTCGATTGACACAATGGTAACACCGTTGCAATCCTCTCCTAACCTCACCCCTGTTGTCATGGGCGATGCATCCCCTATCCCTGTTGATGTGCATCCTCTTCAACCTAGAATTGAATAAGTTGTCGTACTAGTGCCATCCCTCGTCAATACTACTCTCCTTGTGGAGAGTGATGTATCCTTCAATCATGTCGTCAACATTCCTGATTCGACACCTTCTAAACAAGAGAGAGTTTTCCTTTCACCAAGTCCTCTCCCTCCTGGTTTTGAGGAGATCACCTTTGACTGGGATAGTCCTAGGGGCTATCCAATGTCCCCTCCTATGTCTTTTTCGTTAAGAGATATCGTCTGATCTATCATGGAGACTATATACTCAGTTAATTCTTTATCTTCCTTGACTTGGAGAGATTTGAGTTTCCCTAAGCTTATGTCGGTTATTCGTAAGATACTGACATTCCGCAGAAGGCCAGTATGGGAGCCTTGACCTCCCCCATTACATTTTGAGTAGAACAATGCCAAATGAGTTTAATTTAAGATCTTTTCTGATTCGTCTAAAACGGAAAAGATTGTCGAGTGATTTTTCCCTTTAACACTCGTTAAATTGGATTTGAAAGATCATGAGTATTAGTTAAGCTCTTTTCTGACTCGTTATTAAAAAGTGAAAATATTTCCGAGTGAACTTGTCTTTTTCACACTCGTAAATTGGTTTTGAAAAGACGTCTATTTGGCACAAGTTTATCCCTTTTTCACACCAAGTATACTAAAATGCATAAAAAAGGACATTTTTTGGCGTTAAGTTGTGAATGCATCTCATGCCTCTTCTTGTAGTATTGAGCCTATAATTGGTTCTTGATTTGCATTATAAAATGTTTCCCTCAGCAGTTTTGTATCCTCAACCAAATAGATCCTCGTTTATATCCTTTGCAATTTGACACCCTATTCCTAGGAGGGAACATTCCCCCGAGTGTCCATATCCCAGATGCACTTCTCTGCATTAATCATAGGTATGTTCCACTACTTGAACTAGTTTTTCTTACTTGTGACACTCGTTTCCTCCTCTATATCATAGCATTCATTTTTTATGAAAAAACAAAAAAAGACGGGCGGGAAGGAAGTATTATCTTGTATCGGAAGTATTCTTGTCGCCTTTGAACAAAAAACAAAGTTATTTGAGTCCATTCATCATAATATTGGGTTTAGCATGGCCTTAGGAAGCTGAGATTGTTACAGAGTCTTCTTGACCGACTGGTTACTCTTCCAGTCCCTACAGATAACTTCATTGATGCCTCCTGCATCTCATGATTTTATCATTGGGTCTATGCTGCCAGAGTCCACCATATGTCTCATGCTCTTGTTCAAAGGAATTATATCAACCTGTGTCAACCACTCCTCAGAACTCTTGACTTTTCATGTCGTCCATACCCTTAGTTGTCTCAGAATCACATGATACTTTAGTCCTATTATGCACCCTGGTCCTACTTTCATCATTGGTAGGTAACCTTGAACGCAACAGTCGACATTTCATCATTGGTCGTTGACTGGGGGTTTTCCCTTGTGTTCAACGGTAAGACATCTATTCACACATTGGGATTTTCTTAGATTCCATTAGCCTTATTGGTGGTTTCCTCGCCTTTGTCAGCAGTTTTCATCATTGGTTGTTATTCAGAGGGTATTTTTTGTGTATCGCTTGCACTTGGCACACGCGAAAGACGCACATGGTTGTTGGTTCGTGAACTTGTTCTTTGTCCAATTTACACCAAATCATGAAGCTCTTGCTTTGTAACTTGTGTTGAATGATGAGAGATGCCTTAATTCTCTACTTTCAGTAGGTCTCTTTCCATCGACATCAGCCCATTATCTAGAAATGAGACCTGGAGTCTTATAAGTACCTTGAGGCTTGCAGTCATCAGTGGCAGGATATATCGCCATCGACAGTTGGGAATACATCAATGTATCTTGATCGATGGATTCCTCAAGTGTTCGACATCGACTCCTCTATTCACACTTGTAAGAATGTACTTGGTGCCTTGATACCTACTTTCATTATCGGTAGGTTGTCTCGCGTTTGTTAATGGTATACATCAATAACCGGTAATCATACGATGTCTCATCGTGTTCGAACTCAACTCCTTTATTCACATGATGTAGACTTGCAACTTTGGCGAATTGCGTAGAAGACTTGAAGACATCACTGTGTGGCCACAAATTTCCTGAGTTGTTGCTTCTATTTCACTAGACCAATACCTATATATCTTTAGTGATCATGGGAGATCAGATTGTACTCCATGGTATACAGACATCTTCATATTGGTTTTGAGACTAGTACTATTGGGCCTTGTTCATGACTATGATAACTATTGGCATGTAACCACATTTGTATTTTCCTATTCATGGCCACAGACACTTGTTTGGTATATTTTCACATGGATATGCAATGTATTTTGGCAGCCATGTATGCGAAGTTAGTACAGAATGTAATGAGCAATTGAGTTCATCTAGATGGTTCTCTACCACTCCACTTATGGGTTGTTTATAATGTATTTCATCCATTGCAGATACTCCTCTGACCTCACACATTAGGGGGCATCTGTTAGAGAAATATTTTTCTCACCCTGTGTAATCTTGTAGAGAGGGCCTTACTCCATTCCCCCATGCAGACTTACTTTCCCTGATTGATAAATCCAGAGACAAAATTAAATATTTTTCCACTTGTACGCACCTTGCAAGTTATACAACAAACGTATACGTTGGCTTCTCCACTACAACCCGCATACATCGAGATTTGTGCCAGGAAATAAAAATTAAATGTCAGGTTTCCATGTCACGACAGAAGATCTCTGATCCTTAGCCTTTCATATACTGGAAACGTTCTGAATCAACCCTTTAGTTTCATTTTGAAGGCTATAAAGAAGCCAATTCTGAGCTATGGAAAAAGGAGAGAGAGAATTCAACTTTGAGAGCGAAGTTACTATGGATAAATTATTTACTTCATATTGAGTCTACATCCCTTTTTCCTTTGAGTCTTAACACATTGTTCAACCCCCAAGCTCTTCCCTTATTGATGGAGAACCTCTTTGTCTCCCTTATATGAGCTTGCCTTTGGTGGAGGATTGAATTGGTGGAGGCCCAATTGGAAGGAACTTGGTTTCTTGGTTCCGAGCTATGCCAACACGAAAGTCTATAATATTTTCACTTATGTTCATCATTTATTAATAGAAATACTCCTTTCCCATCCAATTTATATCTTGAAAATATATGTATTATGATCCATGGGCATGCTTGTTTTGTATATTAATGGATTATGCTATCTAATGTGCTAACCTTTTATATTATCACTATATGCTTGCTCTGCTTGCTAGTTGAGAATATGTTGCAGGTATAAAKATTTGGGTTGAAGTGCTCAATGGTGGACATCATCAAGCRTTTGGATGAGGTAGGCCTCTTTATTACCTTTCTTTCACATTGGTTGATATAGCATATGTTTGGAATGGAGTTGATTTATGCAATAACACCTATCTGTTGTGGTTCACCCTAGCCATAGAGAGTTTTTCCTCGTAACAKATATCTCACTAAAATAGAAGATAAAATAGAAACCCTAACTAGAATAAAGTATTGCACCAATAGACCAAGATAGTCCTCCACCAGATAACCAAAATCCTTCACCAGAACACCCTTCCTCTGCATCTGCGTCACTCTTCCTATGTAGTTGTGTTACTGTCTCAGACTTGCACACTTATCTTGCGTGAGAGACATTGTTGTGTGTGTTCTTCAAGTGAGGTTCCTAGCCTATTATAAATACAAGTTGTGCCCCCTATAAATTAGGTCAGGGCTGACCTATCCACTTTATCTTTCTAATTTACAATTAACTTGTCAAGGCACAATAGAGCTGACTTAACAAATATAATATAATATTGTTCTTTAGGGTTTTGTCTTGGTCAAATGCAATATGAATATAATAAGAATATATTTCGAAGCTACTCAAACTTCAACAATAGGGGGCTATTATTCCATGAGAGCGGGGGCTTAAGGGACCCGGTATTTATTTATATTTTATTTACCCATTTTGATTTTAATGGAGAATAGAAGTTACATGAGCTTCTTGGGGGAAGGCCATGTGGTTCTTGATTTCATCTAAATATATAAAAACCTATTGTGGGATATTAATAGGTTCACTCTTCATCCACTATTACTCATTTATTATTCCTCATTCATTCTTGATCTTGTTTGGGAAAATAAAAACAAACTATTGGAGAGGAGACATTGTTTTGTTGGTTGTAGTAATTGTTGGTGTATTCTAGCCATGAATTGATGCTCGTATGACTGAGATGCATGGGCATGTGATAATTTTTTCTCACATTTGTGAATCCTTAGAGCCGCAACATGGAGATTCTTGAACAGATGCACTAGATCCCTGGAAGGAGGTGGAAAACCTAAGGAACTATGTGGCAGCAAAGGGGGTCCATTCTCTTAGGTTGTGTAGGATGGAGAGAAGAGATTTGATATACTTTGGATTTTTGTGTGTTCATAAACCTGTGATAGCTTGAGTTTTGACTGGTTTGGGAAGCCGAGTGACACCCTAGAATCATCCTTGTGGATTTATCTCCATGGGTCAGGGCTAACCTGCTATTGAGATTTAGAATTGCAATGTCTATGGTTGGGTGGAACGTCCTTAGTCTGCAGCCAATTGATGATTGGTTTTAATAAAGATAAGTGTTCTTTTTATGTGTTTCTCTACTTGTGCATTTATTTATGTTGTATATTAATTATTACATATGCGATTCATTTTTATAATATGCTTGCTTGCTTATTATTGTTGTGCATGGCATATTTTCCATTTCTTTTATGATGTAGCATGAATCTTGATTATTGTATGTGATTCTTTCGTACTTCTTTATTAAATAATTGTTATCAGAATTTCAAAATCAATTTTGAAATGCATTTTGAGGTAGTGTGACTAGCCCGTGGGTGACTCGGTATGTTACAAATTAGTATCAAAGCTTCTAGTTCAACACCAGACTAGCATGGGATAGAACTAGTGTGAACTTGACAAATTCATTGTTACATTTTTTTCTATGACGATGAACCAAGAGGATCCGGGAATGATCACAGAGGTCCAGAAAGATATGGAACATCCATAGAGGTACATAATGGTTCAAAATTATCAAAATTAAAATTATTCAAATCATCCCAAAAATGTTATCAATGCATATAGCTCGTTGTTAGCATTCCAACGACACAAACAATTTTTCAAATGAAGTTTGTATGCAAAAGTTATAAGTGGTCAAAGTTCTAGTCAAACCTCGTCAAAGGAAAAAATACAAGGAAAATAAGGAGATGACACATGGCACCTAATTGGCATATAACTAGGAAAGTTTCGACAAGTGGTCCAACCACATGATGACAAGTGGCTCCATCAAGTGTTGACAAGTGGCTTCAATCAAGTGCTGAGAAGTGTCATTGGAAAGACCCAATGAGAGGCCACCATGTGACAACCTCCCATTGGCTCATATGGTCGAGGTTGTATAAAATATTTTGGGAGTCAACAGGGTTTGAACCGACGACCTACCCATCTAAATATTTCCAAATAGGCCTCCTTACCAAGGTGCCACACCTTGGTATTTAACATATATATGGAAAATTATATTATTACCAAAGTTTGTATGGGAAGTTACATGCTATATTATTTGGTTATAAAAACCATATATCCATCCCACAAAAATCGTGAAGTTTCGGATGGTTAAATTATATATATGGTAAGACATTTCAGTTGGTGGGAATGGAACCCACGACCTAACAACCATGAAACAACTTTAAAAAATCACCACAACCAACTCGTCTATGGTTTGGGTTTGTTAAAACCAACCCAACAAATTGTAATTAAATGTTATCTCAGATTTTTTAGACTTGGTTAGAGGGGAACCCTATTTAATGGAACACACCCCAAGGCATAACACACATCATTTATTCATTTTCTTTAGGCTCATAAAGTGTGTCAAGAGTATGAAGGGTACGAGGCTACACCATAAAGCATGTTAGGGGTCACCTTGAT
The DNA here is from genome assembly GCA_009831015.1 of Picea engelmannii. Lineage (NCBI taxonomy): Eukaryota > Viridiplantae > Streptophyta > Pinopsida > Pinales > Pinaceae > Picea > Picea engelmannii. The sequence goes on from ML788504.1 coordinate 329,603, forward strand.
TGAATTTCAAGTATTTTATATCATTTTTTCATGATTTGTCTCTAGGAACTCAACAATGCACTTTGTTTCTTCATTTGAGCAACATGTAAAATGTTCATTGTAAAATGCAAGCATTTGAGCATTAATAAAATAATTCTCTACATGAAGTGGACCCGGAGAGGTAGTCCAATTTGGGTGAACTCTATTTTCTCCAACTTGTGTATGTGATTATATTGTTGTTAATTTCATGTTCAATTATTTGCAAGTCATTTGTCATTAAAGTGGAATTGGCTAGATAAGTATTTCACATGTAATTGCAAAACAGTCAAGCGATCATTTTTATTTCAAAGCTCAAGTAGATGTCTATGTATATTTTAAATTATTAAGTATTTTTCAGATCAAGATGGAATCAAAGCTGAGGTTTGAAAATTATTTTTCAAGTGGATGCTTACAAGAACCAAACTGAAACTTGGTAAAGGAAAACATGCAAGTTATAAGTCTGAAATTGGAAAGAGATTTCGAGGATATAAGATGACTTCTGAAAGAGAAGAAGAATTTCAACCCATGAGTCATGAAGAGATCATAGCTACACTTCAATCACTAAGAGAAACAATAGATGAGTTAGAATGGAGAATTCAAAGGCCTACAAGTGGAGAATCTTTGATAAAAGGAGAAGGAGGAGGTGAAGGAGATGGAACTTTTGAGCCCCCTTCCCCTTCCTCCTCCTCCTCATCATCAGTTTCTTCTGAAGAAAGTAAACATTATTCTCATTGTTTAAGTTGCCAACCTATGATGAAGAATTGAATGTTGAGAAATTGGACAATTGGATCACGAAAATAGAGGTATATTGCAGGGTTCAAAGACTTATGGACAAGACTAGTTAGATGATCTTCAATTAAGTAGCACTACCTTAATATGGTGGGAGAGTAGATGCAAGTTGATCTGGTTCAAAAGGGTAAAGTAATATTTTCTTGGGATAAGTTTACTAAGGCTATGAGAAAACAATTATATCCACTGGCACATACACAGATGGCAATGAATGCAACAGGGTAAAGGCCAGAATATTTAGGCATATACACATGAATTCAAAAAGAAGGCATTATCCCTAGGAATTCCATTGTATACTCATGAAACTCTACTAAAATACATTGGTGGCATGCACTCATATCTTCGTCACACTATTCTAATTTTTATCCCTAACAATATTGGGAGGGTGTTAATACAAGCTACACATCTAGAAGCTAGTAAGGGTAAGCATCTGAGGGAAGACATGAAGTCATTCAAGCAAAAGAAGAAACCGAAAGGTAAATGGAAGAGTAAGAATTCATCCATAGTGAAGCAAGCTAGGGAAGACCTACATGTTCCCACTCTAAAATAAAGGAAATAAAAGGACATGAGGAGTCAGAGTGTTGGAAATTGCATCCATAAAGGGAAGACAAATACTATTGCATCAACTCATTAAGATCTAGGGTGAGGTTCTGAAGATGAATCCAAGATCATGGCCATAGGAAGCAAAGATATATCAACTATCAGTTCAAATTCTTAGTTCAATCTTCAAAGATGAAAAGTGATATTGATCACAAGAAATAGTCAAGCTTACAAAGGTAGATACTTTATTTGACAATGGATCTCAAGTTAATCTAATATTTGAAGCAATTGTTAACAATTTGGGATTGAAAATGACACCTCACAAAAATTCATATCCATTAGGTTGGGTGTGTGACGATGCTAAGTTGCAAGTGAAGAAATAGTGTGAGATCAGGTTTGCAATTACAACTAAGTTCTTTGATGAGGTTGAGTTAGATGTTGTGCCTCTTGAAATTTGTGGAATTGTCTTGGGTAGTCCATATCTATTTGAGAGGAAGGTTGTGTTCTATTGAGAAGAAGATAAATATCACCTTCTCAAGTATGGGTTTGAATATATTGTGAGATCTCATCGCATAAAATCTAATGTTTCTTTAGTGAGCACATGGGAAATGAAGAGACTAGGGAAGGAAAGTAAATATTTTGTTCTCGTGATAGTAAAACATAAAGGAGAAGATATAACACATGATATAGTAGGTTGTGATCCAAATCATTAGTAATTGATCAACATCATATATAATTATGATGAGTTGTTTGAGGAAAGGATTACCTCCTAAAAGGGAGGTTGAACACAAAATATATTTGCAGCAGGATGCTCCTCTTCCAAACATTGGAATGTACTGATCGAGAATGAAAAAATCAAGAAGCTAGTTGAGGAGTTGGTGACTCATCAAACCAAGATTCTCTCTGTGTGGTTCTCATGTTATATTAGTTCCAAAGATAGATGGCTCATGGAGGATGTGTATTGATTTATGAGCCTTGAATGAGATTATGGTAAATAATGGTTATCCTCTTCCAAGAATAGATGATCTATTAGATCAGTTAAAGAATGTTGTGTATTAGAAGACTTGTAGGGCCTGTAGGTTAAGATTGTCATCATATAGGCTAAGGATGCCATCCTACAAGATTGTAGGATGATATATGAGCTTACATGCAACATTTAAGTTAAGGAATTAATTCTATAGGCATATAAGATGAATTGGACATTTAATTTAAGGAATTAATTATATAGGAATGTAAGAGTATAAGATAAATTGGCCTATAAGATGTAATATTAGCTTATAGGTAGGCCTACAAGGCCATCCTATAAAACAATTAAATTTAAGAATTTAAATTTTAAATTTTAAATGATTTCAAACTTGTAGACGTGCTAGTAGCTAACCTAACTTGTTATGAGACTATGAGTTATGTAGTTGAATTGAGTAATATTTATGAATTTGAATATCTTTTAGTTCACTATTTTGCATACACAGATTAAGTGTCAAATGTCTTCTTATGATATTTTATGAGATTATGTTATGAACATCCACAGATAATGTGGTCTTACAATTTATGTGGATTGGAAATGTCATTAGTACATTTTTTGTGCACAAAATTTACCATATTTTGATTTTTTTTTCTATAGTTGAGTCTTTCACATGCTAGCTAAGTATTAAAACAACATTGCTTTTAACTTCATCAAAGATAATGCCCACACGAACATCCATTAAGCCAGTATATAATAAATAATGAATCCTCAATAAGTGCAAATTTGACACTCCTTTAGTTGCAACAATTATTAAAAGTAATTTGATAAATAATAGTTCAACATAGTTATTTGACCTCCCACCCAAACATGCTTTGAAGTTGATGAAATGGAATTCATTTAAGATCATAATACCATCAGCCTCATATGGAGGGAGGACGCTTTGACTAGCCCCATCAAAACCCTCCAAATCCCTAATTTACCCATGAAGTCCTTGGGTAGAATTATTTGAAAAGTGATTAGAACATCAACTTTGTAACTAGAGAATATGGATTTGGCTTACAACCCTAGACTACAATAAGTATTATAGAGCACACATGATAGAATCTATTTGTCCCCAAATATGGAAGCATTCCTATGCAATCAAGTGCTGTAGACTACAATAAGTGGCAAAGCATTGAATTGCTTAATGGATGTTTTTTTTCACTATTGGATGAAACTGTCAATAATAGAGTCCCCTTGACAACCGTCATCCAAACCCATTCCAAGATCCATTTTTGTCTAGATAACTCTAAAATATAGACAATTTTTTTTTATTCACATTAATCATCACTTTTCACCTAGATTTGATGGTTACTAGGTTGAATACCTTTGGGCAAAAAGCCTCCCCTTTCATTAAAGAGAACCTCCCCTTTCATTAAAGATATTGATATTCCAACATCTATTGATTTGCAAATGAGTTCTATATTATAAACCAACAACGACCTTCATATTGCAGATTTCAACAAAAACGAAGAAAAGAAAACAGAAGAGACAAAGATGCCATGACCAAAATTGTCAGTATAACAAAAGAAGCGTGGAAGGCAAAATCTTGATATAGATTTTTAATTAAATGAGACAAAACGTATGATTTTTGTCAACTGCATGGAAAGTTCACATTTACCATAGGCAGTATTATCGATTCATTTGTAAACAGAAAGCAGGTCCAATTGAAACATGGGTTGAAACTTTTCAGCTTGAACAATTAATAAAGTAAATCAATACACATTAACAATCGTAACAAGAGACCAAGACACTCCACTTCTGGAAAATGGAGTTTCTGCCCTAAATATTATCAACTTTATCCACATCTATTGCAACTGAGAAACAGTATTCTAACTTTCGACATAATCGAAATGGAAAAACCCTAAATACCACGTGAAATGCCTTCAGGGAATGATCCGTGAGTATGAGAACAGGAAGTCCAGGCCACACATCTGGTGTTGAGGCACCCGCAGAATGTCTTCAAGGTCCTCATCGCACATATACATTTCTGTGGTACGCTCATCCCACAGATTGCGAAACGTCTCCGAGGAAATTATAATATTGTTCCACAAAACACAAACTCTCCGAGCTCGTACAAGATCATGAAAAGATAGACGAGACAATATGTCTCCCACAAGGGAAGTTGGAAGACTGTCAAAATGACATGTCGAACTTGTGACCTCTGGCCTCCTTTGGACGGCGGGGTAAAACCCTAATTCTTCTATCGGCATTTCGCGTTGGCCGGTTCCTGCACCACCTTACGCCACCACTACGTCTGAAATAATTAAACTTTAGCCCTCCCTGTGGCAATTACTGTTCCTGCAAACCAGAAGAAAACTTGTCGCACACACTAACTTCCCTCGGTCAGAAACCGGCCCTATCTAGAAAGGCTAGGGATTATTGCACAGCCGGATTACCCTAACTTACCTCGGTCAGAAACAGGCCCTATCTACGAAAGCTAGGGAATATCGCACCGCCTGCAGACAATAACTACTACGCGCATTTCTTCGCATATGCCGAGGTAGGTTTGACACATTTCGATGAGTAGGGAAATATCCTTAATTCGTTATGGAACATGTTCATTTATCTATCTCGTGGACAAATACCGTTTTCCATTTATTAGTCACTATTTGAAAAGAAAATGATGGTCTAGATTGTCAAACTTATGAAGAGGATTGTCGAAGTGTTTTTTTTTTTTTAACTTTTTATTAGTGGATTTTCTTTTATATATAATAAATTTTAATTTTATTAAGAAATTATTTTCATTGGATGATGATGGTGGTGGTTATTAATGTTTATTGAGATTAATATTGATTTATTGAACCTTAAAAAGAAAGGTAGGAAATTATTTGTTTTGCTTTAGAATTTTATTTGTACTCGAAAATATTTAAGATTTAATATAGGTGTATGGAAGATAATATAAGGGAAAATTATTTTCATTCTCAACTCTCTTAGTGTTATCAAAACCAACCTAGATCCATCTTAACCCAAGATCTACCAAGTGTTGAGAGGGATCAAAACTCTTGAGGTAAAAACTTATTTTAGAGTGTAAACTTGAGGACATGTTTGCACCTCTAGAGATTTGATCCCTTTGGGCGCTTAATAGATTTGGTGTTAAGATGGACCTACACTGGTTTCAGGCAGTGCTTTTGAGGAATAATCCCCTACATTAGTGGACTTACTACAACAAATCTATGACCGTAAAGAAAGAAAAATCCAAAGATAACACACAACAAAGATATTATAACCAATTCAATTGAAATAACTAACTATCTTGAGGAGAAGAAGGATAAACTCACTGAAAATTCTATGTTCTATGTCGTTCCCGAATCTCATATTCTTCTCTCATTTTACCACATTTTTCTCTCTAACCTGCAAGAACGTTAAACATGCAAGCATATGCGGAGAGGTAGTTATATAATAACTACTCGTCAGTCCAATTAAATATAATGGAATAATAAAAAAAACTAGTGTTCTACACAACATATATAAAATGATTGCAAATTAAACATTAGAAACACAATACTTTTTGAAGGAATGAGCTTCTTATAAATATTCAATACTATTGGTAGTTACATTGTATACATGCCCTGTGCAACATTTCTCTATTGAAAGAGACTCTAGGTTCCTCAACCCAAACTCCTCCTATAAATATTGGTCTTGATGTTGGATCCACCAACAGACTCAAGGACGATATAAAGGAAACTCCTAGTCAAATAGGAAGGTGATCAAAGAAGGCTAGAAACAAGGGTTTCTAGGTCATTAACCAATAGATATTGTGATGTAAATGGGCTTACAGACATGGCAGGTGTAGCCAAATGAATTTTTTCTTTGGTATGCAATGAATCATTTACTTTCTCCTTGGACCAAATGTTATATTTATGTCGTCTCTAGTTAGTTAGAGATAGTTGAGTACGAGTAAAAAGAGTTAGGTAACTAACCAAACTCGTAACTCAATATTTAACTAGGCAAACATACATATTTTTAAGCATTTATTAGTATGTACGTGACTCTCCATTAGGAAACTTGGGTATACTCATTCTGCATAGCTTCCAGAGTGCGTACAAGTTCCAATTTTTTTTTTTTTAGAATATATCAAGGAAGTATGGGGAAGAAGTGTTTGCAAGTAGGATAGGGACTAGGCCAATAAGAGTATCAATGTTTCAATGGTGACAATTGACGCAATAACAGGAGGTCACACGAAATTTGTAGATGATCAACATTATGTATATGTATATGTCTAAGTTTAATCTCACCATATGCAATTTACTCACTTTCCTTAATTAGCTGAAAGCATAGAGAGTATTATCTAGAAGGACCAATGTCAAAATGACATAATTTGTAGGCGATCAACATTACACATATGTATATGTCTAAGATAAATCTGATCATTTGAAATTTACTCACTTTCCTCAACTGGTTGAAAGTATAGAGAGTATTATCGAGAATGATCAATGTCAATCTATCTTATTCAGTTTTTATTAAAGTGACAAAATGTGTAAATGATGAACATTATTTATATGTATATGTCTAAGATTAATA
>ML788504.1:381315-407263 GCA_009831015.1 Picea engelmannii
CATGAGTCATTATATCATCTGCAACATCCATGAGTCAGAATTCTACATCAGATGAATGAAAAGAATATTCTCTAGAGAAATTGAATAAAGAGGCATATAAGAGCAACCTCAAGACTTTGAGGCATACCAGAAAGAGACTCTTGTATGCAGATAAGAAGAAGACAACTTGGTGGAGAACCTCCAGTGCACAACAGAAGTGTGGTTAAGATTTACTATAACATCAAGATGACTACTGAGAAGATCATATCTCGTGATGATAAAAGAAGTGCCACATGGATATGTTCCAGTTCTCCAACTATGATATACTCTATTGTTCATATCTACATGAAGCCTTCATAGTATTCCAAACTAAAGTACATTTGAGATCAATCATTACATTATCCATGATGAAGTTGAGGAAGGAGAAGTAAATCTTGAGTATATTCCCACTAATAGCAAGACAACAGATATCCTGACAAAACCTCTATCCAGAATCAAGTTTGTATATTTCCGAGAGAAGACGGGGATTGGGAAGATTCTCCAAGCCAAGAGAAGGTACGGAAAAGTATTTTTGAAAAACATTTATTTTTTTGATTTAAATAACTCTCCAGTTAGGAGGGATCATTTATCTTTGAAAATAGTCTAGACTGGACAGATTCTTTTCTGTTCGGAAAGTGGATTGAGATTTCTGACGGACAGTGACTTCCCATTGTAGTTAACATGGGAGGTGGACTGATTGTTGATGTATCATAGACAACTACTTCCCATTTTGGTTAACATGTGGAGTGGTCTAGGATAGTCATTCTTCTTGGCAGTCACTCTGAGTAGTGGTCAAGTAGAATGGTCCGCCTCACCAAGTAGTCATTCTTTCGAAGTTCACAGTTGTGAGTAGTTTCAAAGAATGGTCTATTTTGGAGGTTGATGCAGGACAGACATTCCTCGAGGGTTATACATTCTCTCCAGGTTACACTTTGTTTAGTGTCGGAGGAATGGCCCAGGGTGGGGAATGGTCTGGACAGTTATTCCTCAAGGGCGGACTCATTCTCTCCAGGTTATACTTTGTTTAGTGTCGGATGAATTTCCGAGGGTGGGGAATATTCCACGCTCAACAATCAGGGACAGTCATTCCTTAGGGAAGACTCATTCTCTCCAGGTTATACTTTGTTTAGTGTCAGAGGAATGGCTCAGGGTGAGGAATGGTCCAAACATTTCTCAGGGTTTTTACATTCTGTCCAAGGTGCACTTTAATTAGTGTAGGAAGAATGGCCCAGGGTGAGAAATGGTCCAAGCTCAGAAATAAGAAATAATCCTTCTTCCTTGTTTGTGAAGAATAGGGAAGATAGCCCATTGCTGATGAGGGAAGATATTCTTTCAGATCTCACAAACGTGAGTGAAATATTGGCCCAGAGGATTCAGTTTATCTTTAACAATATTTTTCTATGCAGGATGGCATCAGATGATTGTTATGGACAGTAGAGATATACTACTGTGGTGGATATGTTCCACTATTCGTGAGGCAAATATTCTTTCAGATATCATAGATGTGAGTGAAATATTGGCCCAGATAAATCATCTTTTTATCATAACATTGTTTCTATGCAGGTTGCTATGAGATGTTTGTTATGAAGACGGTATGACAATAGATGAGGACTACTGTGGTGAACATGTTTCACTATTCGCAACCATACGTTGTTCATCAAGTACTTGTGTGTTACTTGATGTGGTAGTAAACCACTGGACTGTAGTTATGCACTACTATGAATAGACACGGGTGTGTTCTATCCTTGTTCTAATTACCTTGAAGACTATCAACAGTTTATTGGAGATAATGATCATTCAGATGGATGATGAACAAAGATTTTCCAGACGGAAAATAGTTCATAGCTTTTACTCCTCTTGTATCACTCTATGGTGAGAGTGACTTATCCAGCATCATATATAATTACTCAAATGAAGTATGGTTTCGAGAGATGATGCAACTGATGCTGATGGCGATGCTCATGATCTAGTCATGAAATAGTCTAGATGACTGTATTGATGCTACCGGGTAAATGGTATGTTTTGTGCTCAAGTCCATTACCTATAAATACCTTTCTAGCTAGGATGGAGTGTTAATATTATGGTAGCTACGGGAGGTATTTACCCCCACGTGTGAGCCTGATGAGAATAGAAGACTCCGAGAAGCAAGAGAAACCCTAATGAGTGGGATAATATTCTAATAGCCTTGTTGGCTCAAGAAGATAATTTATATTAGGTTATAAGTCTCCAAGAGAAGAAGTCGACCATAAATAATAATAATATACTGAACAGACAGATATCTAGAAGGAGAAGTCGGCCTGAACAAAATTGGCATAACTGCTATAAATACAGGGCGCCAATTCTCATTTGTAGCATCTCAGAATTGTAGTTTCCTAGTTGGTGCACACTGCAATTGCAGTCTGGTGCGCAAGTTTGGAGGAGGGTTGCAAGTGCAGCTGCAGCAGCAGCTGGTTTCAGTATTGACTTGAATATCTCTTGGCTAGGGTTTGGACTATCTAATCAACCTTTTGTGATGTGCTATCCTTGGGGAAAGGTGCGTTACCGTTTGTTTGGATATCTAGCCTAGAGTTTGCTTCCGGAGGAATTCTCAGTCAACATTAAGGTTCTCAGAGGGAGGCTTCAGCCTATGGTTGGGTGACGAAGGTATCGTCAATGGTAAAATGAGAACACCATATTCTATATTCTAACACCTTGATGTGTCCTAGAGATGTTTGACGCATGGATCAAGAGGGATTACACCATTACTCACAACCCTCAACAGAATGGGGTCACATAGAGGAAGATCATATGTATTTTTTAGATAGCCAAGGCAATGATTCATGATCAAAATTTACCTATGTTTCTATGGGAAGAGCCATCCATGAATGTAATGTATGTTCAGAACATAAGTCCTTGAGGAACATGACTCCTAAGGAGGCCTTCACTGGACTGAAGCATGAGGCTGGACGCTTTAGGATATTTGGGTGTTTAGTATACATTCATGTACCCAAGGAAAAAAGGACCAAGTTAGACCCTTAATGTAGAAAGGGTACATTTGCGGGGTAGAGTGAGTCTTCAAAAGAATAACAGATTTACATCCCTGGTGAGAGACATATTGAGTGAGAGACAAGAAGAGATGGTACCTTCCGAGAGATCAATATACCTCAGATATATTCATGCTATGTCATATCTATGAGCCATATCATTGATTCTAAACCTTCTTGTTATGAGGAGGCAACTAGTCATCCAGTATGGAGAGATGCCATGATGGAGGAGTATCAGTCCATCATGAAGAATGGTGTGTGGGATATTTTTCTGAGACATGAGGGGAAGTTTTGAGTGAATTATAAATGGATCTACAAGATCAAACACATAGTTGATGGGAGAATCGAGAGGCACAAAATAAGATTTGTTTCTAGAGGATTCTCTTAGGTGGAGGGAATATATTATGAGCAGACATTTGCTCATGTTGCTCAATACACTTCTATCCAGATGATTATTTACCCTACACCATTAATGGGTTGGAGAGTACATCAGATGGATGTAAAGACAACCTTTCTCAATGGAGAGATTGAGGAAGAAGTATGCATCGAGCAACCATATATTTTCGTGATACATGAGACAGAGTCTCATGTGTTCAGGTTGAATAAGGCCTTGTATGGACTCAAGCAACCACCTTGAGCTTGGTATGCGAGGATTGATGGACAACTGATGATTTTTGGGATATAGAAAAAGTGTTGTCGATCCCAGCCTATACTACAATATTGTTAATGGTGAGTCCTTGATTTTTCTCCTCTAAATTGATTATTTATTCCTCATCGATATAAAGAGCCTTATTGTTGAATGCAAGTATGTGTTGGCCTCTAATTTTGAGGTGAAGGACCTTGGTATGATGCACTACTTCTTGGGACTAAAGGTGTGGAAGAGAACCGATGAGATATTCCCAAGTCAAGGGAAGTACACAGTTGAGATATTGAAGAAGTTTGGGATGTTGAACTTGAAGCCCATGGCTACACCAATGATGATGAGTCCAAAGAAACTAAGTGTGCCTTCTTCCGATTTTGACGAAATCGATCTAACTCTATACAGACAACTGAATAGATAATTGATGTATCTGGTTAACACCAGACCAAATATTTTCTATGCATTGAGTGCACTTAGCCAGTTTATGAGTCAGTCGAGATAGACACACTAGATTGTTGTGAAGCATGTGTTGAGATACCTGGGAGGCATAGTTTGACATAGAATGAGATATAATTATAGTATTGATATGATATGGCAGGAATATATTGAATTTGATTGGGCAGGGAGCTTAGTGGACAGAAAGAGAACCTTTCGGTGTTTCTTCACTTTAGGATCTTCCATGGTTTCCTGGTGTAATGAGAAACAGACTTATGTGGCTTTGAGAATAGTAGAAGCGGAGTACATTGCATTAAGTATGTCAGTACATGAATTAGTGTGGCTTCACAAGCTCCTTGCATATGTATCCGAACATGTGTTAAATTCCACCATTAGTCATTACAGTAACCAAAGTTGTGTGAAGATCTTAGATAATCTAGTGTTTCATGACAAATCAAACCACATTGAGATAAAACACCATTACATCCAAGACATGGTGCATAGGAAGGAAGATTTGGTGTTGTACCTTCCTAGAGATGAGCAGGTTGTTGATATTCTTACCAAACCAAGACAAAGTTCAAGTACTTATGTGACAGACTTGGCATGGCAGAGAATGTCTCCCTTGCTGAGAGGGAGTGTTGATGTTTGCATATTCCTGAGACATTCTCCAGATCATACTCCTCTGTGATTGAGTTGAGTTGATCTATGATGACATTTATCCGAGAAGGGATAAGTGGGATAGTTATCCAAGAAGGGATAAGTGTGTTTGGGATTATATCCCAACTTCCCTTGTAGAGAGCACATGAGAACATGTCCCATGTGGAGAGAACATGAGGACATGTCAAGTGAGTTGACCCTTGACATCACACACTATGGGAGTTGAACCTAGTGTTTCTATAGGGTGTATCCTCTACAAGTCCACATGGGAGTGCCATTAGTGACAAACTTTCTCCAGATCGTACTCCTCTGTGAATTGAGTTGAGTTGATATGTGAGGAAACTTATTCGATAAGGGATAAGTGAATTTGGGCTTATATCCCAAAGTCCCATGTGGAGAGTGTTGTTCTTGAGTTTATACTTTAAGGATCTAAAGTATACCATCAAGGCATCCAAAAAGGGTAGAGATAGTTAATCTGTAAAAAGAAAAAGTTTAAAGGAAACTGAGATCACGGTCGATTCCTTAACTATCTTTGTCTAGCTTCCCATTGTTCTTGAATGCTAATATCCCTTTCAATTGCATCCCATGATCTTTCAAGTTCTACCCATGTATTTGTTGTTTGTAAGATGGTATTGAATAGGTTTAACACAATGCTTGTTTGATCTGATAGAATAGGTTCTATATCGGGCTGTCTGGTAATTGGAACAGTCATGAAAGTTGAGGGTTTCTTTTTTGTAAATCAAGAATATTTTCGAGGGTTGCAAATTTCTCGTTCAAATTTATAAAAATAGAACTTTTGAATTATGAATTAATAGTATAACAAAAATAAAGGCCTTTTCTAGTATCTAAGTCAAATTTTAAAGGAGACAGTGGATGGAATGAAGAAAAAGGAAACATGTAGTTGTATAACAACAATGAGGCATCGATTTAAGAAGAATCTCATTTTAATTTAATACAAGAAAAGGGATGATAAATTTGCAGAAGCATACAGTTTCAAAGTCCTAAAACGTTTATAGGTCTTATATCTGTTGAAAGTCGATACAGAGGAAAAACTGCAAACGATTAGATAATCTCACTTTTTCAATCACTATAACAAAAATTACCATATGAAACACTTCAAACGAAAGTATGAAATAAAAATAGAATGACAGAGAAACACATAACTCAGGCTTGACCAAATCTGGAATATTCAATCTATATTATATTACTTCAGGCAAAACGAAGTTATCTCTTTACAATTCCCTCCAGAAAAAAACCTTTTTTTAGTCTTGAAAAATTACATTTATACAAAACCACCAATCTTAATATGGTTGGTGAGTTCCTAATTCTTAGAGACTAACTATTTTTTTAAAAATAGATCCAAAATTGTTTTCATGATCTTCTTCATTTTTTCCATTTTCTGGGAAGTAAAGCCCTTCGAAATAATACTTTTACTTTGTCGATGACCCTCCTTCTTTTGATTCGATACATTTAATAAATATCTCCAGGAACTGTGTAAAATTTATGGGGCATTCTGGAAAATCTCTTGCCTTGAACAGATAAACCTTTCTCTGAATCTTAGAAAGGCGATCATCCACTACTTTGTCTATAAACTTTATTGACTGCAGCTTTAAGTTTGGCTCAACTAACAACCTGTCCACTAGGGTGACATCGATTTTTCTTAGTTGTGAAACTTCCATTTGGATTTCACTTAAATATTCCCTAAAATTTAATTGATGTCTTACAATATTGATCTGTCCCAAAAGTCTTGTACACTAGCCTTTTCCAATATTTAATGACCCTTTGTCTAGAAGATCAAAAACTTCTTCACAGTCATCTTTGATTTCTTTGGCTATTCTTTTGCTTTCAATTATGTTGGTTTCCCATAGCTTGAGCATGATGTTGTCTCTGATTTTCTCTATGGCTGACACTTTCATAGTTTCAGATACCTCTTCACCTGTCGAATATATAATTTCCTTTTGGAGGGTAACCCTCACTTCTTTGGCTTCTTTTTCTCTTAGGATGATATTTTCAAAGACATTATCCACTTCTTGAACGTAATTCTGAATAATTTCTATCTTGGAAATCAATTTCTGTTGTTCAATTTCTATTTTTGAATGCACTTCCAATGACTGGGCCTGGAAAGCTTTTAAGTCTATAATCTGATCTTCCATTGATATTAATCTAGCCTATAACTGTTTTGCATGCTCCTTTTGTTGAGTAATCTGTAGCTGATTTGTTTGTATTTCCTGGCTCATTTCGTCCAAACTAATCTTGAGTGATTGAACCTCTAACCTTTTGGCATCCCTTTTCTCCTCCAAAATTTTACTCATTTCTTCTCTAATGCTCTCCTCAACATTCTTTAATTGCTCTCGCAATTGTGTTGTGATTTGATCACTCTTCTTTATCCTTGTTATGATTTTTCCCATGGTAAAAAAGTTTGTTGTTTCCATGGCTCCCATGGAACCTGCTACCTCTGTAGAGAAATCTTCTTCATCTAAATGTTGTCCGTATATCAATATTTTATTTTTTTTAACCATGTTCCCCTCTTTCTTATGCATCTCCTATTTCAGGATGACCTTCCTTTTTTCTACTGAAAAAATAATCGGAAGGAGGAATCTCATCTATGGGAATAGAAGTAAGTTCATCAACAAAAAGAGCTCCCATCTGTGGCAGTCAAAAAGTGGACTGTAAGGGAGTTAAAGAGGCTATGGGACTCCCTAGATCTGTATATCCTTTCCCTCCTACTGCCTTAGGCGTGTTGACATCAAATTTTGGTGATGAAGTGGGAGTAGGCTTACCGGACTTAGGAGGTCTCCCTGACCTTTTCTCTGCTTTGGTATTTTTGCTTGGTGGAGGCCTTTCCGCATCCTATAGTGCCTTTTCAGGATTTTCCTTCTTTTGTGCTTCTTGCTCGAAACCTGGTGGAACGCTTTCCTACTCGAAACTTGGTGGAACGCTTTCTTACTCCTGGGCGAGGGTAATTTCTTCCCCTTGAAGTACTTGGGGCAGACCACTCTGTCGATGCTTCTGAAAGGTTCGAAAGTTGACTTGAGGCCAGACGATAGTGTCTGTACTCTTTCCAACACTTCTTTATAAGATTTCGTCCCTTTGAACACATCATCCCAAGGGGACTCCTCATGTTCATAGGATTTCATATTGCAGTGTATCAAGTGTTTATTCACTAATTAATAAGGGTCATGCCTTTTGTACTCAATATTTACCAGTTTAATTTCTTCGAGTGCTTCTGCTTCCACCCTAGAATGTCCCAAATTTAATAATGAAAATTTCTCGATGTGCACAAGGAAGATGGGCTAGGACTTATTTTGAGCTGCCTTTAGCTCTATTCCAATACTGCCTTTTATTATTTGGTGTGCCACTTCCCTACACACTAGCCTATCCAGAAGAAATTTTGGAAGCGTGTGAGGGGGAATTGAGCACCCATAAACCCCGATGTAGGAGAAGATTTCTTCAATGAACCAGTCTTCTATTTGCTTGAGGTTATTTGAAACTGCTTCAGAAATGCAAGGAGAGTCACAGCGGAAAAACATTCTATGCATGGGTATCACCACAAAATGGCAAATTTCGTAAAACAAATTTTTTGCATTTTCTTCCCACAACTGAGAGTGATGTTCGTGAATGGTTTCAAGGATAGTTATGTTCCAATTCCAATTCATCAGGGGAAATGGAGTCATAAAACAAATTGCGTCCATGAGGTACGCTGACATGAAGAAGGCCACTGGTTGACCTCGAGCTCTTGCAGCTCTGTAAGCCGAAATCTCTTTGGCTGAATTATCAGATAAAATCTTGTCCCAGTTGAAACTATACCCTTCTGATGTTTCTTCTAGAAAGGGCACCCATTCTGCGGGGAAATGACAGGGATTCTTTTTGCCGAAAAGTCTGCACAACATCATGGCTACATAAACCATGTATTCATTCAAAGAGGTTGTGGCATAAATTTTGTGGGTATCGGCCCTAAATTTTGATGGACATCTCCACCAACCTTTGATTAAATCAAGGTAGGTTTGGTCTTCCTCAATGCATTCCTTTCTCTAGAATTCAGCTATAAATTCGACATTGTAAATGAAATTAGGATTGGGTGAGAGTTTGTAGATAACTTGGATATGTTTAGGTATGAATGTGCCGATCATGGCTCCTTGATCATTTAAAATGCTTCTCATCAGAGTATCAACTTTTTCCAAAGCCCAAATGACCATGTCGTTGTACGGCATGAGCTATGGGCATGTTGCAATTTTGTGAAGCTCTGATTCTGTTATTTCCCGAAGGTGATTCTCAGAATCGCCAAGGGAATTTTTCATCTCACAGTCCAGATTTTCATAAATATGTCTCCATGATTTAATTGAGTCGATAGCATGTGGTGTGGTGTCTGATATGTCATCTCCCTCTGGGCTGGAAGTCTCAGCTGTATCTTCACTCTTCTTGGGTCCCTTCTTTGGTGCCATGACTCTGTATCGGAAAGAAAACCTGTCATAGAAGAGAGGTGTGAAATCTCAGCTGTATTATCCTATTTCTAATAGACAAAGCGAGAATAAGTTTCCAAAACACAGACCTCTAGTTTTCTTTTAACTCATTTTATGGTGAAAGTATTGATGTAGCTATCAAGAATTTAATACCTTTAATGCGGAGATCTCTCTGAGATACGCATTTATGTCCCAGAAATCACAATCTATCTATTATTAATGTGGTCGTATTTCGACAATTCAAAAATCAACATTCAGAAAACTTCTTTTGATGGAGGCCGAAAAGAAAGTACTTAAGAAGTTTAATTACCATTTAATGTATTTTTAAAATGAAGTTAGTTCTATTTAAAATTCGGTATCGAGTTGGGACTTCGTGTTTCAGGGTTTCGGAGATCGCAATTACATGAGGTATGTCAACACCAAACCTCGAATCCCGAAATCATGATGATAATAGTTTTAAACCTTAACTTCAATATTGAGTCGCGACTTCGCGTTTCAGGGTTTTGAGGATCGCGGTTACATGAGGTGTGTCAACACCAAACCTCGAATCCCAAAATCGCGATCAGATTAGATTTAAGCCTTAACTTCAATATTGAGTCGCGACTTCGCATTTCGAGGTTTCGAGGTTTCGGGGATCGTGTCTACATGAGGTATGTCACCACTAAACCCCGAATCCTGAAATCGCAATGAGATTAGATTTAAATCAATTAATTAGGATTAAGGTTGACTTTCACTTCTTTCGAGAAATCGGGAATCGGTATTTCACGATTCAAAATGTATTGAAGAGATATTGTTCTGAGTAAACCCCGAATCCCGAAAGGTTAAAAACATGGTTAATTAACTCCTTTAGGGTTTTAAATTATTCCGGTTTAAAGTACTTAACATAACATGCATCTAGACTTTAATAACATTTGAGCTTCTTATCTTTAGTTATAACGAAAAAATGAAAACTTTTCAGGACTTTGGTACCGGTATTTTGGACTGATAGTGAGGATTATACTTTATGAAAAATTGAATCCTGAAAGAGAAAGAAAATTAGTTTTAAAGGTGAAAAATTTTCAAACCTAGCTTCAACATAAGCTCCAATTGGGGACCTCATCTCCTTGCGGGACGAGGAGAATGTTTGGACTTAGTGCCTTCTATTGGGTAAACGGGGTCATTCATTTCGGTGTGTGAGACATCACTGCGAAAACTACTAAGGGGATAAAGACCCCAACCTTAACTTCGGAAAATTTTCCAAACCAAAGCATTCGACAATATCGAGATAGGATCACTTGGATTTCCCTTTCTAAAACCGACCTCAGACTTGTGCAAGATAATCAAAACAAGATTAGTGGTTCTACCAGTTTTTATTTGATCATATTCGCATCGAGAGACTCTTAGAGTATAATCTGGAATTCCATAATCTTAGAGTGTCATCTCGCTGAGAGAAGAAAAATACCAGAGCCTTTTGCAAATTGTGTATAACAGCCTTGTCTGTTATGGAGAGATTTCTTCACTGTCAGCGGGCCTGTTCAATACCCTGGTGAAGTTATCAGATTTTCCACATTGAATTTCCTTTCACCACTTCATTAATTTTAGCATTTAAATGCTGAGATGAGGGCAATCATAAAATGAATTTCCTCTCATCGTCTCTTTAAATCAGATGGGGGCAATCGATAACAAATTTCCTTTCACCGCCTCTTTATGTTAGATGGGGGCAATTGATAACGAATTTCCTTTCACCATCTCTTTCTATACATATTTGTTCTGAAGTGGGGGCAATCAATAAGTATGTAACATACTCAAAGATTTTTATTTTTTTTGGCAAAGGTCTGTCAACTTATTAAAAAGCTCTGGATTGATCTACTTTTGGCCCCCAGACACTCTAATTTTATGGAGAATCTCAGGGAAAATTTATTAACCGAGCAAAAACGATCTTTTTATTTCTGGTAGAAAAACTAAAAAGGTTAAGATTAGCCCAGACATACTTCTGGTTTAACCAAGGTTTAGGAAAAACAGAGGATTTTGCCTATCTTTGCTTCAAAAGTTAGTTTGAACATTTCTGAAATTAAGATGAGACTTAAAGGGAGAAAAAACAAGATTTGGTGAAGAGTAAGCTTGATAGTAATAGAAGTGAAAAGGTGAGAGAACCTCAAAACTTGGGAGTGCTAATGAACATTAATCATTTATTTATATAAAATTTTATTATTTTATTTATTTATTTATTTTAAGTTTTTATATATATTATTATTATTATTTTATATATATATATAAAAAAAAAATCAGCAACTCTTAAACCTGTAGCTTCATCCTGTAGGTTGAGATAGTCATCATATAGGCATATAGGCTAAGGATGCCATCCCACAAGATTGTAGGATGATATATGAGCTTACATGCAACATTTAAGTTAAGGAATTAATTTTATAAGCGTATAAGATTAATTTTATAAGCGTATAAGATGAATTGGCCATTTAATTTAAGGAATTAATTCTATAGGCATATAAGAGCATAAGATGAATTGGCCTATAGGATGTAATATTAAATTATAGGTAGGCCTACAAGCCCATGCTATAAAACAATTAAATTTAAAAATTTAAATTTTAAATTTCAAATGATGTCAAACTTGTAGACCTGCTAGTAGCTAACCTAACTATGAGTTATGTGGTTGAATTGAGTAATATTTATGAATTTGAATCATCTTTTAGTTCACTATTTTGAATACACAGATTAAGTGGCAAATGTTTTCTAATGATATTTTATAAGATTATGTTATGAACATCGGCATATAATGTGGTCTTACAATTTATGTGGATTGGAAATGTCATTAGTACATTTTTTGTGCACAAAATTTACCATATTTTGAGTTTTTTTTTCTATAGTTGAGTCTTTCACGTGCTAGCTAAGTATTAAAACAACATTGCTTTTAACTTCATCAAAGATAACGCCCACACAAAGATCCATTAAGCCAATATATAATAAATAATGAATCCTCAATAAGTGCAAATTTGACACTCCTCTAGTTGCAACAATTATTAAAAGTAATTTTATAGATAATAGTTCAACATAGTTATTTGACCTCCCACCCAAACATGCTTTGAAGTTGATGAAATGAAATTCATTTAAGATCATAATACCATCAGCCTCATATGGAGGGAGGATGCTTTGACTAGCCCCATCAAAACCCTCAAAATCCCTAATTTACCCATGAAGTCCTTGAGTAGAATTATTTGAAAAGTGATTAAAAGATCAACTTTGTAACTAGAGCATATGGATTTGGCTTACAGCCCTAGCCTACAATAAGTATTATAGAGCACACATGATAGAATCTATTTGTCCCCAAATATGGAAGCATTCCTATGCAATCAAGTGCTTTAGACTACAATAAGTGGCAAAGCATTGAATTGCTTAATGGATGTTTTTTTTCAGTATTTGATGAAACTGTTAATAATAGAGTCCCCTTGACAACAGTAATTCAAACCCATTCCWAAATCCATTTTTGTCTAGATAACTCTAAAATATAAACAATTTTTTTTTATTCACATTAATCATCACTTTTCACCTAGATTTGATGGTTACTMGGCTGAATACCTTTCATTAAAGAGAGCCTCACCTTTCATTAAAGAGAGCCTCCCCTTTCATTAAAGATGATATTCCAACATCTATTGATTTGCAAATGAGTTCTATATTATAAACCAACAACGATCTTCATATTGCAGATTTCAACAAAAACGAAGAAAAGAAAACAGAAGAGACAAAGATGCCAAGACCAAAATTGTCAGTATAACAAAAGAAGCGTGGAAGGCAAAATCTTGATATAGATTTTTAATTAAATGAGACAAAACGTATGATTTTTGTCAACTGCATGGAAAGTTCACATTTACAAACAGAAAGCAGGTCCAATTGAAACATGGGTTGAAACTTTTCAGCTTGAACAATTAATAAAGTAAATCAATATACATTAACAATCGTAACAAGAGACCAAGACACTCCACTTCTGGAAAATGGAGTTTCTGCCCTAAATATTATCAACTTTATCCACATCTATTGCAACTGAGAAACAGTATTCTAACCTTCGACATAATCGAAATGGAAAAACCCTAAATACCACGTGAAATGCCTTCAGGGAATGATCCGTGAGTATGAGAACAGGAAGTCCAGGCCACACATCTGGTGTTGAGGCACCCGCAGAATCTCTTCAACGTCCTCATCGCACATATACATTTCTGTGGTACGCTCATCCCACGGATTGCGAAACGTCTCCGAGGAAATTATAATATTGTTCCACAAAACACAAACTCTCCGGGCTCGTACAAGATCATGATTAGATAGACGAGACAATATGTCTCCCACAAGGGAAGTTGGAAGACTGTCAAAATGACATGTCGAACTTGTGACCTCTGGCCTCCTTTGGTCGGCGGGGTAAAACCCTAATTCTTCTATCGGCATTTCGCGTTGGCCGGTTCCTGCACCACCTTACGCCACCACTACGTCTGAAATAATTAAACTTTAGCCCTCCCTGTAGCAATTCCTGTTCCTGCAAACCAGAAGAAAACTTGTCGCACACCCTAACTTCCCTCGGTCAGAAACCGGCCCTATCTAGAAAGGTTGGGGATTATCGCACAGCCGGATTACCCTTACTTACCTCGGTTAGAAACCGGCCCTATCTACGAAAGCTAGGGAATATCGCACCGCCTGAAGACAATAACTGCTACGCGCATTTCTTCGCATATGCCGAGGTAGGTTTGACACATTTCGATTAATAGGGAAAGATCCTTAATTCGTTAAGGAACATGTTCATTTATCTATCTCGTGGACAAATACCGTTTTCCATTTATTAGTCACTCATTTGAGGATTGTCAAAGTTGTTGTTGTTTTTTTTTTTGTTTTTTTTTTTTATCGCTTATATTGTTTACTTTTTATTAATGGAATTTTTTATATATATATATAGTATAAATTTTAATTTTATTAAGAAATTATTTTGATTGGATGATGATGATGGTGGTTATTAATGTTTATTGAAATTAATATTGATTTAATGAACCTTAAAAACAAAGGTAAGAAATTATTTGTTTTTCTTTAGAATTTTATTTGTACTCGAAAATATTTAAGATTTAATATATGTGTATGGAAGATAATATAAGGGAAAATTATTTTCATTCTCAACTCTCTTAGTGTTATCAAAACCAACCTAGATTCATCTTAACCCAAGATCTACCAAGAGTTGAGAGGGATCAAAATCCTTGAGGTAAAAACTTATTTTAGAGTGTAAACTTGAGGACATGTTTGCACCTCTAGAGATTTGATCCCTTTGGGCGCTTAATAGATTCGGGGTTAAGATGGACCTACACTGGTTTCAGGCGGTGCTTTTGGGGAATAATCCCTTACATTAGTGGACTTACTACAACAAATCTATGACTGTAAAGAAAGAAAATTCCAAAGATAACACACAACAAAGATATTATAACCGATTCAATTGAAATAACTAACTATCTTGAGGAGAAGAACGATAAACTCACTGAAAATTCTATGTTCTATGTCGTTCCCGAATCTCGTCTTCTTCTCTCTTTTTACCACAATTTTCCCTGCAACGTGCAAGAACTTTAAACATACAAGCATATGTGGAGAGGTAGTTATCTAATAACTACTCGTCAGTCCAATTAAATATAATGGAATAATAAAAACAACTAGTGTTCTACACAACATATATAAAATGATTGCAAATTAAACATTAGAAACACAATACTTTTCGAAGGAATGAGCTTCTTATAAATATTCAATATTATTGGTAGTTACATTGTATACATGCCCTGTGCAACATTTCTCTATTGAAAGAGACTCTAGGTTCCTCAACCCAAACTCCTATAAATATTGGACTCAAGAAGGATATAAGGGAAACTCCTAGTCAAATAGGAAGGTGATCAAAGAAGGCTAGAAACAAGGGTTTCTAGGTTATTAACCAATAGATATTGTGATGTATATGGGCTTACAGACATGGTGGGTGTAGCCAAATGAATTTTTTCTTTGGTATGCAATGAATTATTTACTTTCTCCTTGGACCAAATGTTCTATTTATGTCATCTCTAGTTGGTTAGAGATGGTTGAGTACGAGTAAAAAGAGTTAGGTAACTAACCAAACTCGTAACTCAATGTTTAATTAGGTAAACATACATATTTTTAAGCATTTATTAGTATGTACGTGACTCTCCATTGGGAAACTTGCGTATACGCATTCTCCATAGCTTTCAGAGTGCGTACAAGTTCCAAAAAATTGTTTTTTAGAATATATCAAGGAAGTATGGGGAAGAAGTGTTTGCAAGTTGGATAGGGACTAGGCCAATAAGAGTATCAATGTTTCAATGGTGACAATTGATGCAATAACAGGAGGTCACACGAAATTTGTAGATGATCAACATTATGTATATGTATATGTCTAAGTTTAATCTCACCATATGCAATTTAATCACTTTCCTTAATTAGTTGAAAGTATAGAGAGTATTATCTAGAAAGACCAATGTCAAAATGACATAATTTGTAGGCGATCAACATTACACATATGTATATGTCTAAGATAAATCTGATCATTTGAAATTTACTCACTTTCCTCAATTGGTTGAAAGTATAGAGAGTATTATCGAGAATGATCAATGTCAATCTATCTTATTCAGTTTTTATTAAAGTGAGAGAATGTGTAAATGATGAACATTATTTATATGTATATGTCTAAGATTAATCTGATCATTTGAAATTTACTCACTTTCCTCAATTGAAATTTACTCACTTTCCTCAATTGATTGAAAGTAGAGAGACTATTGTCAAAAATTATCAATGTCAATCTATCTTCTTCAGTTTTTAGCATAGTGACACAATGTGTAGATGATCAAATTATGTATATGTATATGTCTAAGATGATATTGAGAACATAGAGAGTATTAGTGAGAAGTATACTTCAATACTTACATGAAGAATAAGTTGAATATAAATTTACAATAACAATGTTAAATGAATAAAAATGTGAATAATAAGAATGTAATTAATTACAAATAGTTTACATTGTGATGAATATCAATCTATATTATTCTTCTCTTATTATATTCACACTTGCTAGTTTTCCCATCTTTTGATATTGATAATATGAAAAGTAAGGTTGAAATAGTAGACTATTCAAACCTTTAACTCGAGATATCATAGAAAATGCCATACCATGTCTCCCTTGCTTCCCAATATTAATAGTATCTTTCCCCAACATCAATCCTTGTGATTTATGGATTGTTAAACCCCAAACAAGTTTCAAAGTACGATGGCTTTTATTACTTCTTTCAATAGGTGTAAGAGAAATTGTTTGAGGGAATGATATTTCTACTACTCTAAATCATTTTTCATTGTATTATAACTAAAATCGATGCACCTTAATATTTTGCATTATATCACTCTTGAAATCATTTCAACTAGTACTTGATTTATGTAAATGATTTTTCATTGTGTCATCACTAAAATTATTGCACCTTACTGTTGTGCATTAGGTTATCGTTGAAATCAATGTAACTACTTGATTGTTCTAAATGGTTTTTCAATATATCATCACTAAAATCAATACACCTTGTTGTTTTTCATTAGGTCATCACTAAAACATATGCAACTACTTGCTTTCTTTAAATCATTTTTCATTGTATTATGAGTAAAATAAATTTATCATTTAGTATTTCTTTATATCATCGTTAAAATCAATGCAACTATTAGTTTTATCATTGTTGAAATAGTCGAAACTAGATGACTACATTAAATCAATTTTCATTGTATCATCACTTAAATCAATACACTTTATCTCTATAAAATATATCATTGTTGAATATAATGCCACTATTTGATATATCATTATTGAAATCTTTACCAATACCTAACTTTTCCACCATGAAAATTCCTCACAATTCCACATGATAATTCTAAGTTTACTAAATTCATATTCATCAGTTTTCTTTTCGTTCTAATAATTTCTTTTATATTTCTATTTTTTTTCCCATGTCCCTTCTTTCCTCACTTGTTTTACCTTTTGAACTTCCTTCTTCAAAACAACTTGATGCACTAGGATCGTGCCCTTAATTTTAAATATTCCCAAACCTTTTAGTATATATTTTCTTACAATCTCATATTTGTTGTCAAAATTTTTTAAATTAACTAGGATTAAATTTCAATTTGTGACATCTTTTGCTTGTTTTCATTAACTAGTTCAAAAGTGTTCTCCTCTCCTTTTATTAAACCAAAAATATTTAGAGTTAATTCAGTTTTACCATTTTTTTATTTCATTTTTTATTTCCACTTTAATGGATTTCATATCTAACTTATTGATCCAAGTGGATATCAGTGGCCACCCACATCTTCCAACTGGCACACATACAGTTTTCATCTTGGGAGTGTTTTTCTAGCTTTTCAGGTCCTAAACTTCTCGAGCTATTTTGAGGCCCTAAAAAATATTTTTTTGGGCTCGCCATAGTCATCTTGTGGATAGAGTCAGAGTGTGATGAAAAAATATGTATTCCTCGGATAGACCTTTCCAACGAGATATTGTGTGCCTAAAATGGAGATTGTATGCAAAAGTTACAATCCCCAGAAGTTGATGTACCTACTTACCCCATCGGGGCCCACATGACTTTTGACAGTTCATCTCCTGAGTTCTATGGTTATGTTTTTGGATGTCTAGGGTTTTTTTATTACTTATTGATGCTAAAAATTCCTGGAAGACTCATTGTAATGTGCTCACACAAATGTGCGTAGCCGCCACATCTCTTGTTAGAGATTAATTTCCACCATTCTAACAAGATTGTTTCATTCTTCATTTTACAGTTTCAATAGATTTTTTTATTGAATAGAAGTTAAGTTTCAATGTATGTTTGTTATTGTTCTATGTATATATATTTTGATGTTATCAATATGTTTTTCATTTTTTTTCGCTCATAAAATCCGAATCAGTGGTATTAGAGCAATATGCTCTTCATTTGTTTCTCTATGCGTGTCCCCAACAAGGTCAGGGTATAAGCAGTTGGGTCTGGAACCAATTAAGCCTTTGCAAAATCGACCTCGCCAAACCCAACGACCTCCCATGCGGGAAGAAAAGAGAGATGATGGGGAAAGATATCCCTTTAAACTATTGCTCAAGGAATATCTTGTGTGACAGAGGAATGAGATGATGGATAATTTTGCACAAATCCTTCAATGACTACAAACAAACGATGCATCTTCCTCGAGCGGAGGCACTTCCCCCTTCAAGGTACAAATCAATTTTTATATTCCTATATTTGAAGGTAAAATAGATGCGTATGTTGTAGACAAATGGTTAAAACTTCTAGATGTTGATGTTTGGACAACATTGAGAAGACATTCTCTTAGAATAATAATTAATAATATGATTATTGATTATTAAATATCATATATAATAAAGTAAATGATAATAATAAATAGTTATTGATTATTCAAGGGACACATCCTTTCATGGATGGTCACCATATGTTCCATATAGATGGAACAATCGTCATTGTAATAATACATCGATCATATCTCATATCAAGAAAAACAACATGGTATCAAACCGAGACCGGGCTTTACTCCCTCATAGGAGGGCCTAGGAAAATGTGAGAGATAATGGGACAATATCAAATATAAATTTTATTTGAAGATTGTTGGGCATCTATTAGAAAGCATTGGGACAATTTTTACTTGAGAGCTAAAGATAACAACGATCATGATGACCTAATCGAGTGGAGGTCACACACTTACTTTTCATGGTGTCTGAGGGAATTGATCACATCGATGAAGGGTTTCTCGCCTGTCTTCTAATAGAACACAACCCTCTAGTATCCCTCAACAAAAATCACACACCTCATATCCGAGCAATAGGAGCTTCGAATACAAATTAAGATTAATTCCTTTCTTTGTGATTTCCCGAGAGAGCCAAACAAACAATGTGCAAATAATTTATTTTTGACATGATCAACTGGTCAAGTGGGCTCTACACCTAGAAAAATGGAGGAATGTTGAAGAGACATTGAACAAAGGTATTTACATGACTAGAACGAAGGCTGCCACTTTTTTTATTTTGATAGTTGTTGATTTTGATTTAATTGGAAGCCAATATCTCTGAAAACAAAAATGACAGAAATGTTCTTCACAACTCTGTCGATGGAGAACCCATCAACCCTACTTTTGATGGATTCAAGAGCCCACAAATATTGTTAAACCACCAAGAACAAGCTCACTGAAGAGGGTAAAAGATCCTATGTGTTTGATAAATCTTTCCCTTCACCTTGATTTGTTCCTAGTTCAACATGATATCGAGAATATGTATAATTGGATCTTCAAGGAGAGGCCTAAAAATAAGTTGGGCAAGATGCAGCTTCGTAGTTATATGAATGGGCATGTTAGGATTGGAGAGCCATAGTTCCATTTTAGTGTAAAGAAAGGTTTTGTTCAGTCTCATTGGATGCAAAGAAAACATTACAAAGGCTTGGCCGGTCCTCAATGCCTTCATGGGATTAAGGTTTTTTGATCTCCTAGCTTGTTGAATTTAAGTGAATCCAATCGGAAGCAATGGATGGAGGTTAATGGTATGGGTTTGGAATTATATATTCCATTGGATGCAAAGACATTTTCATCTAGGAGGAACTGTCCTAACATTGATTTTTAGCTTGTAAACAAAAACCCTTTCAACTGCTTGAAGAAGCCTCCTCCATTCAAAAACTATCTCAATGGGTTTGGGTTAAATTTGTCTACTAATCCATTTAATGATGCAGTGGAGATTTCGCCAAGTAATAAGAGGAGAAAGTAGTTGATTTCTTTGGAAAATATGCTAGTATCTATGTGCTACTAGTCGATTGCTATGTAGTCGTGAGACTATGGCAGTGGTTGTGGACCACTGGACAATAGTTGTGTACTACTATGACATGGAAACAATTGTGTACTATTGGATGACATTGCAGTAGTTGTGTGATACTGGTTTATTACAGCATAGTCATAAAGAATGTGGCAGATAATTTGAGCTATCGATGGCATGGTAGTAGTGGTATGCTACTAGTTGATTGCAGAGTAATCAATGGATTACTAATTGAAGGAACCAAGACATTGGTTTCACGAGGAAACCTCAATATGTCTTGGGGGGCATTGGTTCCATGAGGGAACCTCGATGTGTCCTAGAGATGTTTGAGGTAGGGATCAAGAGAGATTACACCATTCCTCACAACCCTCAACAGAATGGGGTCACATAGAGGAAGATCATATCTATTTTTTAGATAGCCAAGGTGATGATTCATGATCAACATTTACCTATGTTTCTATGGGTAGAGACATCCATGAATGTAATGTATGTTCAGAGCATAAGTCTTTGAGGAACATGACTCCTGAGGAGGCCTTCACCAGAGTGAAGCATGAGGTTGGACACTTCAGGATATTTGGGTGTTCAGTATACATTCATGTACCCAAGGAGAAAAGGACCAAGTTAGACCCTTAAGGTAGAAAGGGTACATTTGCAGGGTACAATGAGTCTTTGAAGGAATACCGGATTTACATCCCTGGTTAGAGACATATTGAGTGAGAGACATGAAGAGATAGTACCTTTCGAGAGATCAATATACCTCAGATATATCCGTGCTATGTCATAGCTATGAGCCACATCATTGATTCTAAACCTTCTTGTTATGAGAAGGAAACTAGTCATCCAGTATGGAGAGATGTCATGATGGAGGAGTATCAGTCCATCATGAAGAATGATGTGTGGGATATTTTTCTGAGACATGAGGGGAAGTTTGTAGTGAATTCTAAATGGATCAACAAGATCAAACACATAGTTGATGGGAGCATCAAGAGGCACAAAATAAGATTTGTTTCTAGAGGATTCTCTTAGGTGGAGGGAATATATTATGAGGAGACATTTGCTCATGTTTCTCGATACACTTCTATCCGGATAATTATTTACCCTGCAACATCTATGGGTTGGAGAGTACATCAGATGGATGTAAATACAACCTTTCTCAGTGGAGATATTGAGGAAGAAGTATACATCGAGCAACCATATATTTTTGTGATACATGAGACGAAGTCTCATGTGCGCAGGTTGAATAAGGCCTTGTATGGACTCAAGCAACCACCTTGAGCTTGGTATGTGAGGATTGATGGACACCTGATGATTTTTGGGCTACAACAAAAGTGTTGTCGATCCCATCCTATACTACAATATTGTTAATGGTGAGTCCTTGATTTTGGTCCTCTACGTTGATAATTTATTAATCATCAATATAGAGAGCCTTATTGTTGAATGCAAATATGTTTTGGCCTCTAATTTTGAGGTGAAGGACCTTGGTATTATGCACTACTTCTTGGGACTAAAGGTGTGGTAGAGAACTGATGAGATATTCCCGAGTCAAGGGAAGTACACAGTTGAGATATTGAAGAAGTTTGGGATGTTGAACTTGACGCCCATGGCTACACCAATGGTGATGAATCCAAAGAAACTAAGTGTGCCTTCTTCCGATTTTGACGAAATTGATCTGACTCTGTATAGATAGATGAATAGATAATTGATGTATATGGTTAGCACTAGACCAAATATTTTCTATGCAGTGAATGCACTTAGCCAGTTTATGAGTCAGCCAAGATAGACACACTAGATTGTTGTGAAGAATGTGTTGAGATACCTGGGAGGCACAGTTTGACATGGCATGAGATATACTTCTAGTATTGATATGATATGGCAGGAATATATTGAATTTGATTGGGCAGGGAGCACAGTGGATAGAAAGAGAACCTTCGGGTATTTCTTCACTTTAGGATCTTCCATGGTTTCCTGGTGTAACGAGAAACATACTTATGTGGCTTTGAGAATAGTAGAATCAGATTACATTGCATTAAGTATGTCAGTACATGAAGCAGTGAGGCTTCACAAGCTCCTTGCAGATTTATCCGAACATGTGTTGGATTCCACCATTAGTCATTACGGTAACCAAAGTTGTGTGAGGATCTTAGATAATCCAATGTTTCATGACAAATCGAACCACATTGAAATAAAACACCATTACATCTGAGACACGGTGCATATGAAGGAAGTTTTGGTGTTGTACCTTCCTAGAGATGAGCAGGTTGTTGATATTCTTACCAAACCAAGACAAAGTTCAAGTACTTATGTGACAGACTTGGCATGGCAGAGAATGCCTCCCTTGCTAAGAGGGAGTATTGATGTTTGCATCTTCCTGAGACATTCTCCAGATCATACTCCTATGTGATTGAGTTGAGTTGATCTATGATGACATTTATCTGAGAAGGGATAAGTGGGATAGTTATCCAAGAAGGGATAAGTGTGTTTGGGATTATATCCCAACATCCCTTATAGAGAGAACATGAGTAGATGTCCCATGTGGAGAGAACATGAGGACATGTCAAGCGAGTTGACCCTTGACATCACACACTATGGGAGTTGAACCTAGTGTTTCCATAGGGTGTATCCTCTATAAGTCCACATGGGAGTGCCATTAGTGACAAACTTTCTCCAGATCGTACTCCTCCGTGAATTGAGTTGAGTTGATATGTGAGGAAACTTATTCGAGAAGGGATAAGTGAATTTGGGCTTATATCCCAAAGTCCCATGTGGAGAGCACATGATGACATGTCAATGGAGTTGACCCTTGATGTCACACACTATGGGGAGTTGACCCTAAGTGTTCCTACAAGGAGTAGCGTCTAGAAGTCCACAAGGGAGTTCCATGTGTGACAAAATATTTTCTACTATGGTGTTTGTGTACCACTGGTGGAGACTTCATGTCTCTAGATAGTATTTGTGTAGTACTATGGAAAAATACCTCTCTACCTAAGAGGGAGTGTTGATGTTTCAGCATTAGGCAGAACTTCTCCTAGATTGGGCTACAGACTAAGGGAGATAGGATACATTTATCATAAAGGTGCATTTGTGGTAAATGGGCCCAGACATAGTCCTTCCTTAATCATGACAAGGAATAATAAGGACTCGAGGTGCTTGAAGTGATTTTTCTACGTGTCAACTAACATCGGGCTGACATTCACTCACATGTGTGTACTTGTGGTGAAAGATCCTAGTGTGTTCTTTGTCTTAGTCATGGTGATTTGAAAAGGAATGATAATGACTCAAGATGCTATATGCTATTACATTCAGACCTAGAGTGAGACTGATCTTAGAGGGAGTCAATTGGCTCAAAAGGGAGAGTCACATAAGGAGTTTCTCCTTGGTTCAGGTGGGTGAGAGACGTCTCCCAAGATTGACAAACAAGTGTCATGAGTCTAGGGTGAACTTTGTATACTTCAGAGACAAGCTTGGCATGATGCAGAATGTATCCCTCGTTGAGAGGGAGTGTTGATGTTTGGACAACATCAGGAAGAAATTCTCTTAGATTAATAATTAATAATATGATTATTTATTATTAAATATCATATATAATAAAGTAAATGATAATAATAAATAGTTATTGATTATTTAAGGGATGCATCCTTTCATGGATTGTCACCATATGTTCCCTATATATGGAACACTCGTCATTGTAATAATACATTGATCATATCTCATATGAAGAAAAACAACACTAGAAGGGTATTTTTTTGTCTATAACTTTTCTGATAGAGAAAATATTACATTTTCACTCCTTAAAGTTGTCCCCCATGTCAAATATTGGTGGGACACTTTCTGTGAGAAAAAGGAAACATAGGAATATACATTATTTATAGTTGCACCCACTTGGGGTTCTTTCAAAGGTTCTATTAAGGAACAATACTACTCAGTTGGAAGTTATGACGACTTATATACAAGATGGACGATAGTGCGATAGGAAAGGGAGCAAACAACATTAGATTTCACCAATGTCTTCCATACATTTCGCACGAAGTTCGGTATCAAAGAATATGAGCCACATATAGTGCTCAATTAATGCAATGGTCTACATAGATAAATCAAGACATAAATGGAGTTTATGGACATCTCGTCCTTAGGTGCGTCCTATCGATATGCTGTCAAAATTGAGGAATAGATTAAACAAAAGACACAGCAGTTTGGGTCTGTAAACCCCTCACAATAAAAGCATGGCAAAGGAAGCCCCAACCCACATAGAAAAGGATAGGGAAAACATGGAAATCCTCGGGACAACCATTCCAAGCCACAAAAAAAGAAGGACAATGGGAAGACAAAGAAAGACACTGAGAAGTAGTGTTAGTTCCATAAGAGCCCCTAACATAGAACCACTGAATGTCACTCATATAATTCATTGGTGATCAAGGGTAAAGGGAGACATATCATTGACATAGAACCTAGTGCCATTGTTTCTACCACCAAGTTCCATCCATGTGAACCTGATGAAGAAGAGAAGGTGAGCACCTCTTTCATTTATTGATGTGGGTGAAGGGTACTTCGTTGCACTTCATGGTTGATAGAGGTGCAAGAAGAACCTCATTTCAGTGGAGGTCATCAAGTGGTTGGCTCTGCCAAAAAACCCACACCCACAGTCATACACCAACGGTTGGATCTACCAAAGGAGTGATATCTGCGTCAGTCAACAGTGTCACCTTCCCTGTGACATCAAGCCCTTCAAAGATGAGGTATTGTGTGATGTCTCCCCACTTGAAGTTTTTGATGTTCTTTTGGGAAAACATTATTTATTGAAACGTCATGTTGTTTATGAGTTTAGGCATTGTAGTGTTATTATTACTTTGGACAATAAATTGTATAGGATACCCGAGGTAGTCCCACCTACTTCCATTTCCTTGATCTCTGTGAAGAAATATAGGAAGTTCATCTCTCAGAACGGGAAGTTCATCTTATTCATGATTCAGGCTCAAAGTGAGTGGAAGGTTGCATCCATATCATTGGCCTTCGCGACAGGTCACTTCATGCTGTAGAAGAAAGTGGATAAGTTCATGGAAGAATACAAATGCATCTCCTTACCCATCAGGGTACCTCTACACTATCAGTTCAAGAACTCAATCAATTTGACCCCTGACACACCACTACCCAATGGGCCAGTCTATCGATGCTCTCTATCAAAAAATGAGGAAATCAAGCACAAAATCTAAGATCTTCTTGAAAAGGGGCACATCTGACCAATCTCATCACCTTGTGGAAATCCAATTGTGCAAGTGAAGAAGAAATACAGGACTTGGTGACTCTACATTGATTATCGGGCCCTAAATAAAATCACAATGAAGAACCGATACCCAATTACCCAAATTGATGATATCCTTGACCAGATCAAGGGGGAAAAATACTTGAGTAAGTTTGATATGAAGTACGACTACCATGAGGTTCCAATAGAGAAGATCGATGTATGGAAGACTTCCTTCAATTCCAAAGAAGGTTTTTTTGAATGGATGTTCATGCCCTTTGACTTGACAAATGTCGCAACAATTTTCATGAGGATGGTGGATGATATATTGAGGCCTTTATTTTGTGGTGGTGTATTTGGATGACATTTTCATCTTTAGAAAGAGTTGGGAAGAACACTTGGAGCATATTCAACAAGTTTTGCACACTTTGCGTAAACACAAGATGTATGCAAATTTGGAAAAATGCTCCTTCGGAATGAATAGGGTCCAGTACATAGGCTACATTGTTGATGAGCATGGGGTGCATGTTGATCTAGTAAATATCTAGGTCATTCGTGATTGGCCAGGCCCAACCACACTCACTAAGATTTGGAGCTTCTTAGGCCTTGCCAATTTCTATCACATATTTATGTTGG
>ML788504.1:432782-443430 GCA_009831015.1 Picea engelmannii
GAGGTTGGGAAGAAAATTTTAATTCTAGCAAATCATGGGAAGTCTTGTGAATCTCATAGTTCTTAGCTCACATTCACAAATTGACCATTTGGTCACACATAAAAATGGAATCATTCAAGGAAGACCCATCGTGGTGAGGGGTAAATTCCATGCCCCCTTGGAGAGGGGAAGGATATTTGGTATCCATGTTTTTAGGTTGAGGGGGGAAAGGATGGGTTTAGATAGCAGGATGTTGGGGATGTTGTTGTTGTGCCAGAAACATATGGACCTCATCCTTTCGAGGACACTGATGAGTAGGGTGGTCCTCCCCAAAAATCGTGCAAGGAAACTGACTCTTTCTCATATCTTTAGTGCCTCCCGAGTAGGTGGTTTGGGTGGAGGAAGTCCCTTTCTCAGTATTGCGATTATTTTTCTTGTTTTGTTTCTTCTTTACTACATGTTTATGAGGATTATTTGGTTGCATGGACTTCACAGAATTCACCTTAAAGGTCTAAGTAGGGATTGCAACAATTTGAGCACTAGTACTATAAGATGATGGGTGTGACTTAATGGACATTTGACCCATCTGATCAACTAACTAGTTTACATAAGCATGTGAAATAAAACCAACTACACCATCGACATGGGGTCTTGATTTTGGTTTATTTCTTTATATCAATCAATCACTGAGGAGAATTTTAGATGATATCATAAAGTGAACCCAACTGAAAATAATCAATTCCAAGTGCTGGGCATGAAGATTGTCCTACTCCTCTATTACCACCATGACCATAGCTACATCTATGGAAATGGATGGTAGGAGGTACTTTGTGAACCACTCCATAAGGATTTTGTATGGAATCTTAATCCTAATCATCTGACGTCATCATCTTCATTCATGTATATGATCAGAAATATAAGTGTCATCATCTTGACGCAGTGAATTCAAGATCCCATTTCCTATCTCATACCAAATGGTAAATTGGTGATGCATTAAGAACACCATTTCTAGGTCCTTGAATATTTTAAAGGAATCACCTTTTAATTAAATGTACCTCTTGGCAACAAATCGAGTTAGGAATCTCTATAAATACGCATCCTCACAATATCATCCATCAATGAGTTGGATGAGCACCATAAATGGTATGTCATGATGTTTGTGGAGGGATCCTCTCCTGTATTTCCATCAAGCTTCAGAATGTATGAAGGTATCTTGGAATTAATGGATGGTCATGACGGGTCATGGTAAATAGGGTCATTTTTCAACTGAGACAAATGAGGTAATTATAATGTTGTCAGGAAAGGAAACAGTGCAAATGAATATTAGGAGGGAGGTGAAGTCCTTTTTGTCCTAGATGGACCTTTTGGTCCTTGTACATTTGTACTACTGGAGTGTTGGGGAGATCCCAAAGGGTTATTTCTCCCATGAATGGTGGAATTTTCAAGAGAATGAATACATCTAGGACTAAACATTCCCCCAGGGGGTTTCCCCCAAGGGTAAATGTGGAACCCCCAGGAAAAACATTCCCAAAGTTAGTCCCGGGGAAGAAACTACTAGGACATGATGTGTTAACAAAGGGAAAACCTCCCCACCATGAAACTTTCCCCCCAAGGGATTTTCCCCTATGTAAAGGTGTAATAAACCAAGGAAAGTTGAAACCTCTTGACATACTACTACCCCCATCCTAACTAGGGGCAACCCCAAAACCACTAGGGATGTTCCATCCAAAAGATAAACTAGCATTGGACAATATTGGGCCTCTCATAGGAATAATGGAGGGGGAAGGAATTCCACCCCCCATGATGAAACCAAGGATTGGCCCCTCAATGGAATAAGATCCAAAGGTTGGCATCGGGATAGATGAGATGGGTGTAGAAATGTTTGGTAAACTAACAGATGGAAATGATGACAGAACTGGAGTCCTCCAGATTGAGGGACCTATATAAAAAGGCATGGATGGTGTAGGTCCAATGGAGCTAAGGGGTGGTAATGTGGACATCATGGGAATGACCCATGTCTTGATTGAATAATGGCTCGATGGCATAGCCATACTAGATGAAAAACTTGGTCTTGACATGGTGGGAGTATGAATAAAAAAATAAAAGGTTCACTAAAAATTTCCTTTACTTGGACTAGTATAGGGGCATCTAGCTTGGTCAAAGGAGGGTTAAAATTTGGTGTAGGATGTTCATATACCACATCCACTTCGACCAAACTGGTCTCGTCAAACCAAAGATAAGACCCTTATAATTCCTTGTCACCTATCTCACGTCTCTTTAGAGGCGGGTTCACCTCTGTAATAGGATCAAGTCCTTGTAGTTGATGGGAATGACATGGTGATTCAGCCATAGTGAATGTAATAAGTAAAAATAAAAACAAAATTCAACCTAATTCTTATCTAGAATCGGACTTAAAGAGAACACCCCAAATCAATCTAGGCTAACAGTAAGAAAACCAATTGGCTCAAGGGTCTTTCAGAAACCAACCCTATGGGGGAGATGAATTACCCAAAAAATTAGCTAGCGAAGGTATGAGGATAAGTTATGATGATCTACATGAAATAGCCTTGACTAGTGGAAGTACCATTTATTAAGTCGGGCACCCTGAAGGGGAACTGAGATCATGAACAAACATCTACCCTAGGTACTACAAGAACGTCCCACCTACTGATGGTCCCAAGAATAAAAAAAACGATTTATTGTACCCTTGGTCTCCTACTTTACTTTTCAACTCACAAGGAATGAATATTAACAATGTAAAACCCATTAAAAAAAGGAAAATCAGCCAAATGTGACTATCAATCACCCCAAAATGCAATTTCAGACCCCAAAGTTCATAAGTGCAATTATGAAAAGACTTCCTAAAATGATCCAAAAGGGATGATCAGAAAAAGAAAATTTTCTTTTATTATTTTCCATGTGCAAATAATAATGAAAAATACGTTGCAAATCTAAGTTCTAAAGGTTCTCTTCCCCAAGAATAGGGACCCTAGGCTTCATAGCAAAAAACCCAGAATAATTTTCGCAAAAAAATGAACCTTTTTTTGCACCCTTCACTAGATGAGAGATTATCATCGCAGGTTGTTCCTCTTGTAACCCATGATGACCAGTATTGGGACGTGCACACCTTTTTCTTGTAGAAGGTAAAATGACCTGCAACACACGATGCTTTGAATTTTTTTTTTTAAATGGATATTTGTCTTAGATCCAATCATATCTAATGCATGCAATCTCTAAGGGAGTAATAGAGAACAAAACAATCCAAATCACAAACAAGCCATGCAAATGCACTCAACAAACCACTCAACAACAAAATATGTGACAAAATAACTCAAACATAGGCAAGATCAACTCATAAAAAACCACTGAAAGACCTTTTTGATCAGATGACAAACCTAATCTCAAAGGCCTAGGTTTTTTCTCTGCAACTCTGCAGTTTTTGTAGATCGTCACGAAAAACAAGAAAGTCAACCAATGATGATCATCCCAGGACTCTTGTGCTGCAACAAGTGATGATATAGAAAAAATTTGGTTTTTAGGAAGATGGATATGTTCCAAATATTCTAGATATGTGTTATACTTATAAGATTTGATAGATCTAGGCTCTGGA
The DNA here is from genome assembly GCA_009831015.1 of Picea engelmannii. Classification (NCBI taxonomy): domain Eukaryota; kingdom Viridiplantae; phylum Streptophyta; class Pinopsida; order Pinales; family Pinaceae; genus Picea; species Picea engelmannii. The sequence continues at coordinate 436,372 of ML788504.1, forward strand.
GTAACATATGGAAGACAATCAAAGGTAAATCTCAATCAGGAAGAGGAAAGGATTGGAAAAGAGACTCAAACTAGAGAAGAATTATTCCCTAGTATGGTCTTCATTTCTATTATGGAACTAAATCTCATAGGGATCTTGTTGAATAAAAAAAAAAAATTCGCTAGGATTAGCCTAGTAATCCTAGACAGAAAAGAGGTAGAATCCTATGGTTTTCTATATGAAAATAAATTCTTTCCTTTTGTTGGATGCAGGCCAATTCAGAAAGAAAGGTTATTTTTGGAGGAGAATCATGCAAGGAGGAAAGGACAACTAGAAGGAAAATCATCACGTGTAAAAGAAGCAAGTGAGACATGCATGCAAGGAAGATGTAACAATGTTAGGGTTAGGGTTTTTGTAAGTATTGTAATGACTGATGAACCAAGGATATAAATAAGTAGTACTTCGAAGGAGATAGGGTGGACCAAGAGAGAGATAGACATACAAACATACATAGAGGAAGAGAGAATTGTAAGAACTGTACAAGTCATTAAGCTAGTGTTCTAGGGAAGTAGTGAGCGACTCAATCCCGAGGGTTATATCACAGGCTGAGGAGCTTGGTGAAATCTAGTCAGCCTCATAGGGATCGAGGAGCCTGTTGAGGAAAGTGATTTCTAGGAATGTAAACATGTGCAACGTGATATATTACTGAAACATAATAAGATGCTTGAGATCCAAATCTTTGTGGACGCAGCCCGAGAGGGGGTGAACCACAGTAACACTTGTGTTATGTGAATGAATGTATGTGTCATTATGGTTGTTTAAATGTTGAATGTTAGATGAATAAATTAACTAGTTACATCTGGTATTCCACATGCATGAATAGAATGACTGTTATAGTTAGTTGTTATACTGAATGAATAAAGATTACAGAGTAAAACTACATACCTCCACTCATTCCCTGGTTGCAAACACCTGAGTATTGCACCCACCCATAGAGCTATCTCAGGTGAGACTACATAGTACACTTTGTGTGCTGCATTGCCTTTTGGTTTTCCAGAGGGTCCGATATTTTTAAAGGGATTTTGTTGAGATCTTATCAAATATGAACCAGGGTCAATTTATGATAGTAAGGTAGAATCAGAATAACCCATAAAGAAACCTAAGTAAAAGAAGTATAATCTAAATCCAACAAATGGCACAAGTCCAACAAATGGTTCTGTTGTCAGTTGGTTGGAAGAAAATGGGATTGAGTATATGATATTTGTAGAGGACACATCAAAAGAATGTCAGACCGGATAAAAAGACGTTGAAGAGAATGAGAATCTAGAAGGGGATGTGGATACCATGGAATCCCACGAAGGTATATATAGAGAGTCGGTTGAAGACAAAGGATATAGAGTTTGCACAGAAAGATAACATAAATCTGAAGTTAACACCACACAAATATCTGGACAAGTACATATGCAATGATTTACATGAAGTATTTTTCTGTGATTTCCCGCATGTATTGAAGGAGTGGATAAAAATATTGAAAGAAAACCATCCTACAAATCGGATCAAACAACTAGAGTGGAATATTGAAGAGATCACACAGCTACAACGAGTTGATAATATGTTTACGACACAGTAAATTTCTGGTTAGAAAACATCGTTGTTGGATTTATCACAGAATTCGTAGTATATAACATGAATTCTTACAGTGCAGTTGAACAAGAGTTCTTGAAGGGATATCGAGGTAGGTACATCAGATCATTATATACTTCCATTAAGATATTACTATATAAAAAATGTGTAATGACAATGGAGTCAGACAACTGGACTTCCCTGCATGCATGGGGAAAGGGGGGAAGAACAGACAGGATAAGGAGAAATGGAAGGAGCAGTGGATAAAGGAAAGAAGGAGGAGGCCTTGGACCTAATTATGATGGATGAAGACTAGATCAAGCGGATCATGGCAATAGTTGGAAAGACGGACAATGGACTACCCTACCAATATAAGGTGAACACCAAAAAAGAGAGTTGTAGTCGAGAGGGAAGGGTTGGCAAGTGATGAAGAGGAGGTAGATGATCTTCAGCTGTGGAGAAGATTGAGGAAATATTGCACACAACATATGAGAGGAAGACGAGAGGTCCAAGCGAGGGAATAGAAGATGAGAATTCCATAAGCCTAGTTTAGAGGATCAATGCATGAACGAGATGATAGAGACCAGACATAAGTCAGGAGAATATGTATGGGAGATTGACCAGAGATTCAAACGATTAAAGGGAAAGTTAAAATATGTCATGATAGATATGCAGCATAGGCATTTGTTCCTCAATTCCCTACTACCACAGTTGAAATACCCTTTGTGACAGTATAAGTTTCAAACACAGGTAGAGGCTCTACAGACAACCCTACAACTGGAAGAGAACCAGTATTAGAAAATAGATCCGGCCATAGAGGAGTTGAAGGAATATCTGAAGAACTTAACATTCCAGCTAAACCAGAACAAAGGTAAGGACAAAAGAGAAGTTTTTTTGGTGTACCACATGTAGGATAAAAGGAAACCATAAGAACGAATGTCCAACATTTGCACAGTACATGGAAAAAGGAATGCCAAACCTGTTACCAACGAGAGGACTATGGTGTGAAATCTATAARAAATAGGGACATGATCCATATCACTASCCAATGATGCAGAAGTACCAGATAGTATCGAAGAGAYCATATTGCAAYTTTTGCAAGTCAGTAGGCCRTGATGACAAAAATTKCAGAACCATGGACTTGATGAGGGAAATAACATCAGATTATTAAWGGGTGTAGGAAGAAATGATGATCCGGAAAGTTGCACCACATTTTAACCAWGTACCAGCCCCGTATAACACCGTACAACAACAAAATAACACTGTGCAGCCATACTATAATCTTGTGTAGTATAACCAACTGCCTAAGTACAATGCACCATGAGGAGATCGATCTAGCTACAGAGGTGGAGGAAGAGAAAGAGGAGGCTTCAGAAGAGGAAAAGGACCAGTGGTATGCCACAAATTCCAACAACTAGGACACTATGCAAGAGAATGTCCACTCCCACCTGTKATGTTTGTTTATTGTCGTGCATTAGATCATGAAATAGAAGAATGTTCGACACTATTGGGGAGGAATAGGAAAACAGAAATCAGAACAATYAGAATGTTTAATGGATTTCGGCAGAAGCAAGGGATGAAGGAAGAAACATCAACATATTTACGAGAGGAGGAGATAAAATAGGAAACGAAACAGTAAGACAAGATGCAACACAACACCAATGGGTGAAGAAGAATGTCGAACCGAAGAAGTATTTTGATGCGCAAAATGAAAAGGTGATATTCAAACAAGCCAGGTAAGAATTCTTGAAGCCAGGTATTGCACCAACATCAATTGCACAACATAATAAGGAAGTACCATAGTATGAGATGCCTCCATCATTGGATCACATCGAAGAAACATAGCCCCTGGTACAAGTACAATAAAAGGCTTTTTGCAATCCTGTGTGAAAATACTAAATGATCCATCATCTGTTAAAGTATTACAAAATATGCTAGAAATATGTAGCATAGAAGTAGAAGGAAATCTAGAACAAAAAAAAGTTAATCATTTACATACAAGGAGGAGAACAAGAAAAGAATTTAGACTGAACGCTAACATTGGATATTTCAACATGGGATATATTATACTGGATTTAGGATTCAAAGTAAATGTTTTACCAAATAAGACATGGCAATGTATGGGAGAACCCACATTAGTCTACTCATCGGTTCAGTTGAAACTAACGAATGAACACAAAATTCTACCAATTGGGAGACTAAAAGGGGTAACGATAGATCTGGATGGAGTGCACACTAAATTTGACTTCAAATTAATAGAGATAGTGGATGGCACAACACCTTATCCAGCATTGCATGGATTGGATTGGGCGTTTGACAATCAGGCCATCATCAACTTACAGACAAGGAAGATGAAATTTGATTCAAGATAATACAAAGTCATTGCGCTATTGGATCCATCAGAAGGGGAAAGGTTCGTAGAACCTACTTGCTTAGACCTAGAGGAAATTAACCAGTTGTATAGAACAACCACATGAGAAGAATATTATGTGAACCTGACTATGTATGGGGTACGCATTTGGAGAAGAATCACCTCATGTGTGTTAGACTGAGATACAGGCTTATAAAACTGGAAATGGAGGTTACATGAAGTCTCCACAAGAAGATGCGCAATAATAGACCGCGCAGTAATATGGGTAGGTATGGAGATAAGGGAACCTCCCAGCTTCCACAGGGTGAATGAATTATAAGCATTCCTAACACGATATAGAGATGAAGTGTTAGATAATCAGAGGATCTTATCTCTAGATATAGAACTCAAGGCAACACCTGCAAGATTGTGGGGTGCGCACAAAGAAACAGTCAAGCACTAGTACCAATGTAAGCGGTTACTGCGCATCAGGTTTGGCGTTGAACATGGAAGCAAGCAACTGCATAAATACGATGGATAGGGGGCACCAACAAAACACTTGGAGAAGTGTAGAACACTATGGAGGATGAAACCATTGGAGGAATGGCCTCATCATTTTTTTCACACATTAGAAGTGATCCCATCAAACGAGTATATAGAGTAGGAATTCCGTAGAGGAACTACAAACTGGAAAATATTACAACATAATTTTACAGTCACTTTTTCATTCGAACATGAGAACCCCAGCATAGACTTAGCACTTAAACAAATCATAGGGGTGATATTCCTTAAAGGACAGGAATTTGAACTCATAAGAGAGGAGCAACAATAGAATAGACAGACAGTAAGAGAACTACTGTCATGCTACCATGTGCAGGAAGAAGCACCAGATGAAGATGACATGTGAGATATTTAGATTGAAGAAGCTGAAGGTGAAAGATAAGTGGAAGGTCCACTGTTGGAATCAAAAGTAATTGTTGTGTCAATCAAGGTGAAGAAATTCAACATTGGGACAGTTGAGAATCCCAAAATGGCCAACATTGCAGACTACTGGGACGAACAAATAGTGGAAAGCATAACAGAGTTATTGCGTGAGTACAACAACCTATTCCTAACAAAATTCATAGAAATGAAAGGCATAGCAAGAGATCTAGGTGAAATGAAGATACCTCTCAGAGTAGAGGCAAGACCAATCAGACAACGACCATATAGACTAAATATGATCTATAAGCAAAAATTCAAAGTCAAAATTGATAGGATGTTGGAGGCTGGAATCACAGAACCTGTAGAGGAATCTAAATGGGTAATCCCTATGGTAGTTCACGAGAAGAAGCAGTGAGGCATAAGGATATGTGTTGACCTGAGGAATTTGAATGATGTGTTCCTACATGATTCGTTCCCTACTCCTTTCACGTATGAGGTGTTGGAGAACGTAGGAGGACAAGAAGCCTATTCATTCACTGACATATTCTCAAGATACCATCAGATCAATATAGCCCCAAAAGATAGATAAAATAACACTTTTTTTGCAGAATGGGGATCCTACCAGTACACAGTCATGTCATTTGGACTAAAGAATGCACTACAAATATTTTCCAGAGTAGTCATAGCTGCATTCAAAGAATTCATCCACCAGTTTCTAGAGGTATATCTTGACGATTGGACAGTCTATAGTCTCTTGAAATACCATGTAGGGGTATTGAGGCTCATGTTAGAAAGATACAGATAGTGTCAGATATCTTTAAACATCAAGAAGTGCATCTTCGGAACACCCTTTGGGATACTATTGGGCCATATAGTATGAAAATAAGGCTTGCTAGTAGATCCTGCCAAGATTGCAGTAATTGCTAATCTACCATCACCAAAATCAGTCCGTCAGTTAGGAGCAACATTGGGACACACATGATACTACAGGAAATTTATAAAAGGGTATGTTGTAATATCCCTAGGCCGAACCCAATTGTAATGTAAATTAAAATGTACTTAAGCTAGTGATTTGTTTGATATCATTTTTTTGTATGCACCTTTCACGACATAGTGTGTGCATGTACTACGTAGTAAAATGAGGAAATGTGCACATTCCAGGATACCACATGCAACAACTTAAGTGCATGTGATATTGAGGCCAGGGAGACTTTGTGTATATGTTGTGTTTTATAGGCTGGTGAGCCACTTTTCTAACTATTAGGTTGGAGAGCCTAGATGTTAAAGGTCGGTGCACCTATTTTTGTATATGTCTCATCATTAATATAAAATACATCATCGTACGTAGACGGACCACGATAAAAGAGATGGGGGACTAAAATCCACTAGTTAGGGAAAGGGGGGGAGCTAAAAGTTAATAAAAAGGCTAATCTAGGGAGCTTAAGAAAAAAAGGAATATTATATTAATATTTATTAAAGTATAAAGTATGGGTAATTATTTTATCCAAAGTTCCAAAGTTGGGGACAAGTGGGCCAAAGTAGCTCCCAACATGACAAGTGTCAAGTTGGGGACATGCATACATATTGTTGGGACTTAGTTCATTTCCAGACATTTCTTTTCGATCACTCATCCATTCCTTCCATCATTCAGCCATGATTCCATGACCATTTCACTCACGTAGTCCATTATCCTTCATACCTTCCTATCACTGTACCTGAACTGTATCCATAACCATACCTATTTTAAGTAGCTGGTTAGCTTAGGAGATGGACTGAAGAAGTGGGTTTTCAGGCCCGTGGGATATTGAAGAGGTGGGTTGTCAAGCCCGTGAGAAATTTCTCTCTGGGTGAGAGTATTGTTGGGAATTTTTTTCCTGAAGGTGCTAAACTATAGCTACAGGGCTTTGAGACTTCCTGTCTGGCCTATTGTTGAAGACCAGAAAGGAAGTGGGGCAACCAAAGGACTGTTGAGAAGAGAAGAGAAACACTTCTTGGGGTGGAATATGCATGTGGGGAATGAGGGACTGTAGGTTGTTAGTTTGAATAGGCACCTGTGACAGAGCATTCTTGTTGTCTATGAGCCATTAGCCTAGTTAGGAATCTCTTTACCCGGGTGGAGTTTAGTCCCAGCTAAGGGGTGACCACTTGTGAGAGTAATGAGCAGTGTGGTCTAAGGTTGGGAG
>ML788504.1:444034-465364 GCA_009831015.1 Picea engelmannii
AAAAGCCCCAATTTCTGTTGTTAAATTCATGGGGAAATTGAGAAATTCGGCCAAGTGGTGAGATATTCCTGATTCAATATTTTTTATAGAAAATTCGGACCTAGAATGGGTCAAATTTGAAGTTACAGTGAAGCCATGACAGTTGGAGTGAGATTAGTAATTAAAAATCTCAATTCATGACTTGAGTTTGGGAAAAATTCGTTCCAGAAATGCCAAACCACAATGATTTTTTGTTGCATAGGTTGAACTCGTGTTATCAGGGTGAAATTGAAAAAATTTCATGGTTGCATAATGTCTATGGCAAATTGGGGAAAAAGTTAGGAAAAAACCCCAATTTTTGCAGCGGAATTCACGAGGAATTGATGCGCATAAAAATGAATGTGCGTAGGTGGGTGCACTAAAAATGCATGAAGCGCAGTAAAAATCTTGTGATACATAAAAAATTTTCACTGCGTGGCAAGATATTGGCATCCTGGTGCGCGTGCTAAATTTTGGCGACGCGTGGAAAAATATTGGCATGCTGGTGTGCGCACTAAATTTTGGTGTTGTGAGGAAAATGTTGGTGTGCGAGTGTGAATGCTAAATTTATCATTGCGTGGTGTGAATACACATAATAAGGTGAGTGTTGTGTGCCCACAAACAACAATGGCACACGTGGTGTGCGCAATATTGACAAAGCACAGAGGAGATTGGTTGGTGTGCGCACAATGTGGGTATATGTTGTCGCACGACAGTTTAGTTAATGGTGTGCACAAAGTATTGGTATGTGGTGGGGGCATACTAAAATTTGGCATGGTGCAACATGTAGAGTGAAATGCACATAGAATATCAACGCGTGATACAAAAATTGCAAGCAACGGGTAATATTGCAAGAACCAAAACTGGGCGCGGTAGATATTGGCGCGTGACACAAAAGTGCATGCAAGTTATTGGCGTGACAGAGAAGTGATGCACGGTGGTTATAGGTTCACGGGGCATGATTTACCTTGTGGTGTTGGTGTGCATGCTAAATATGGGCATATAGATTGAAATTTGTGTGTGTGAATTCGTTTGGAGGGTGAATAACAACAGAAAACCAGTGAATTTCTACGACGTTTTATATCATTTGAACGTCATCTTTTTGTAGTGCAATTTTGAGGCCCTTAAGAGCATTTTTAGCAACGCAAAAACCACAAGAACAAAGTGTACTAAGGTGCACTCTATCTCTGCAGCTCAAATAAAATATCCTAGAGAGAGATTTATAATGGTGTAAATCATTTGTCAAACAGAGCTTTTATGAGAAAGTTACAGCACAAACAATGGAGGGTAAATTTTAAGACCCATCTAACTTCCAAGAGCCATAACTTTATGCTCCAGAATCATATTGAGGCACAAGAGAAGTCAATGGAAAGATATTAAACCATACAATACATTCCTAGAGCTCAATTAAATTTTTGGGCATGTTAAAATTATTTAATATGGAAAAGATGGTACCTGTAGCATTCCATACCAAAAACAAGAATTGACCTAGAACTTCAACAAGTTGTAACTAACAACCCGGAACCCAGAAAAAGGTGAAAATTGGCAAGAGTGTCCATAATATGTATATGAAGAAACCCAATTCAACTCCTACAAAAAATCCAATGGAGTAGGTGCAGAATTTCATAATTACAGTGAAGAGTTGCGCCAAGTTGAAAAATGAACAAAAAAATTAATGGGCAAATTTCTAATAACGATAACTTTCTGCGCAAGACTCAAAATTGAGCATGGGAGAAGGCATTGGAAAGGTGTTGGAAAGGTGTTGGAAAGTTAAATATAAATGACCACCCAAAAAATTTATCTGGGCATTCAATTTTCTAGGAAATCAGAAGAAATAATTCTGATATATTATTGAACCAGAATGATTCATATTTTCATGAAATTGTTGAAACAGTTATTCTGACAAAGTTTTGTTGGCTGCACATTTTGCAGAGTCAAAAAAAACTAGATCAGATCATAATCAACACAGATTCCATAGGAATGGAAGAGTCATAGGGGACTTATAGCCAGGAATATGAGAGTAGAGGGATGGATGTCCATTTGTGCATTGAAGGAACAAACTCCAATGGACATGGAGAAGGAAGGGATGAAAACATGAACATGGTAGAGACCATTAAAAATTTGCAGAGGGATGTCCAAAGCCATAAATCTGACTATGAAAGGCTTATGAGATCCAAGGAGCAGTAGGATGACTTCAACATGAATTTAATGCAGAGCTTTAACATAATAGAAAAGAAATTGGATAAGGAGAGTGGCTCAAGAAAAACTGGAAGTCACAGGCCTTCTGATGAGAAAAGAAGAACAAGAAGTGTTAGTAGGCATCCCCATCACTCCCTGGGGCATTCCAATAATAAGGAAAACAACAACTCAAGTCCATCCCATGTCATGAATCATAGGAGGCTTGGGGTGGATGAGCTACAAGGAGAAATGAAGAAAATAAAACCTCCTACATTTGATGGTGAGAACAAGAAGGATGAAGATGCAGAGAGCTGGTTGTTGGGCATGAGAAAGTATTTTCAATTGCATAATTATTCTTCTCAGGAAGAAGGAAGAATTTCCATCTATCAACTCAAGGGAAATGCATCCATGTGGTGGGATCAACTTGTGCAGGTGAAACACATTTAAGAGAAAAGTGTTACTTGGAGGGAATTCAAGAAGTATTTTGAGAAGAAATAATTGACTAAGAGATACTATGACAAGAAAATGAAAGAGTTATTTGAACTCAAGATTGGGAGTATGAACATAGATGAATATGAAAGAAGGTTTTTAGAACTGCTGAAATATGTTTCTTTCATCAAGGATGAGACAGTTAAGATTCATAGGTATTTGAGTGGATTTCCATCATTTATCAGTGACAAAATATAGTATGATGATCCCAATCCATTGGAGGATACCATAAGGTGATATAAATGCTTATATGATCAGAAAAAAGCAAGGCCAACTTTCCAAAAATATTGGGAAGAAAAAAAGAAATTCAAGATGGATCAGAGGAAGAAGGGGACTAAGCCACCATTCATCAAAAATAATCCTCAGGGACAACCAACTTCTAGAGAGCCTAGAGCGATTGAAACAGGAGTTCAAAGTCCAAGGAAGCCACCTATTCAATGTTGGGTTTGTAAAGGAGATCATATGTTCAGAGATTGTCCTCACAGAGGTGAAAAAGTGACGACTGTTCAAAATGTACAGTAAGCTGAAACATTGGAGGACATGGGAAGAAATGTACCAAGGATCTATGCAACTCTGGACAACAAGAAAGTAGAGTAATAATCACATATGATTGAAGTGGAAGGTATGATCAACAACCAAACCATTTCTATTTGAACTAATTCAGGAGCTAGTCATAGTTATATAGATCCTAAGATGGTGGAAATTTTGCATTTTCCAAGAAGCAAGCATGGAATATCTTGGTTGGTGCAGCTGGCTACCGGAGCCAAAAGAAAAGTTAATGAGATGGTTAAGTCATGTATTATGGACATGAATGGACTGAACACCAGGGAAGATTTGAACATATTGCCTTTAGGTTCCTATGACTTTCTAATTGAGATGGAATAGTTGGACCAACATCATGCTATCCTAGACTATAATAACAAGGAATTTAATTTCTTGGATGAGGAAGGGAACATAAGGAAAGTGCAGGGAATTCCCAGGGAAGTAACCATCAGAGAAATTTCAGCATTGCAGCTGAAGAAATGTTACAGAAAAGAGTGTCAAATATTTGTAGCACATATGGAAGAGACACCTAAAGATAAGGTTCAAAATTTGGAAGATCATGCAGTATTGGAAGAATTTGAAGATGTATTCAAGGAGGTACCAGGACTACCCCCAAAGAGAGACATTGATTTCTCTATAAATTTAATGCCTGGAGCAGCTCTAGTGTCAAAGGCTCCTTACAGAATGAGTACATCAGAGCTAAAGGAGTTGCAAATGCAACTTGAAGAAATTATAAAGAAGGGTTATATATGCGCAAGTGTGTCACCTTGGGGTGCCCCAGTATTTTTCATGAAGAAGAAAGATGGGACATTAAGATTGTGCATTGATTTCAAATAGTTGAATAGAGTGACTGTAAAGAACAAATATCCTCTACCAAGGATTGATGATCTCTTTGATAAATTGAAGGATGATAAGATATTTTAAAAGATAGATCTCGGGTCATGATACCATCAGGTAAGGATTAAGGAGGAAGATATCATAAAGACTGCCTTTAGGACAAGGTATGGTCATTATGAGTTCACAGTGGTGCCATTTGGGTTTTCAAATGCACCGGTTGTTTTCATGTGCTTAATGAATGGTGTTTTCCAAGAATATTTAGAAAAGTTTGTCATTGTATTTTTGGATGACATTCTTATATATTATAAATCAAAGGAAGAGCATGAGCATAATTTGAGAATTGTGTTGCAATTATTAAGGGAGCATAAGTTATATGCCAAATTGGGGAAAAAGTTAGGAAAAAGCCTCAATTTCTGCAGCTGAATTCACGAGGAATTGTGCGCATAAAAATGAATGTGTGCGGGTGGGTGAACTAAAAATGAACGACGCGTAGTAAAAACCTTTTGATATGTAAAAATTCAGCACTGTACGACAATATATTGGTGTGCTAGTGCGGGCACTAAATTTTGGTGGTGTGTGGAAAAATATTGTCATGCTGGTGCGCACGCTAAATTTTGGTGCCGCACAGAAAATGTTGGTGTATGGGTGTGTGCGCTAAATTTAGCATTGTGAAGTGTGCATATGCATAATAAGGTGCACGCGATGTGCACACACACAATAATGGCGCCCGTGGTGTTCATAGTATTGGTAGAGCACAGAGGAGATTGTTTGGTGCGCATGGAATGTGGGTATATTTTGTCACGCGACAATTTAGTTAATGGTGCGTGTAGAGTATTGGTACGCGGTGGGGGCATTGTTGGGCCCACGATATGATTAAACTAATGATGATAATTAGATCCTTTTTGGCCAAATGTGTATATGCATTTTCCTTTTTTGAAGAGTTTTGAAGAGTTCTTGTGTTAAATCGTCGTGATTCATACCAAGTATGTATGATTTTTGTTTTACGATGGTTTTGAGTATAATTCATAATGTTTTAATGATTCCAGGAAAATAATTCACGTTCTTTGTGTCACAGGCAAAAAATCGAAGCTCGTTTTTTCACTCGGCACTCCGTCCGGTACTCCATCTGACACTTAGTCCAGCACTCCATCCTGCACTAAAACCATGGGCGATTTGGAGGTTATCATATCTACGGCCAACAATGGGAAAATCAGAGACATGGATTTTTCTTGGGCTCGTGGGCTCCATCTATTGAGCTTCTGACAACTCGATTTGGGTTGTTCTGCTGGGAGATTATTGGCTCGCCTTGTTTCTAGAATCCACTAGCGGTTAAGACGAATTTAATGTGATTTATTGTTTCTAGAGGATGTCGACCCTTCCAGTGGTTGACCTCTTAGCTTGTAAATCTATAAATACCACCTCAGGGGTCAGACAAATAGTAAGAGAGGAGTTCAGAAGAATAGTTAAGCTCTGTTTTTCCAATTCCATACATATTTTGCTAAAACTGTGAAAAAATGTGTTTTTGATTCTAAATGTTGAAATTGTGTTAATTGAGCTCGTGATTCATCCTTGAAGAGTATCCATGACCTATTGGGGGGGACACTAGTAGCTTGGGTAAATATTTAGTTATTTTTCTTGTGAATTTGAGTAGTGTAATCGTCATTTTGTTTATTTCCTATACATGAGTTTTTATTGTGTTTATTTACTGTATAAATTGTTGTTCATAATTTAATTACTTTAGTTCAATTTTGCAGGTTATTATGGAAGCTAGTGTTAATATGCAATGATATTTTAGTTAATAGGAAATGAACTTGCAAGTTCTTAGCTAGTAACCCTCTTTATAATTAGATGATAGCTAGATTTTCTTTATGCTGAAATAGAATTTAAAAACAGAGTTAAAACAAAGTTTCTAGTTCGTGGTTTCTTTAGCAAGTTTCGGTGGATGGATAGTTGTTAGTTTTAGCTTTCATTTTCAGTTTGATTATCTAATTGTTGTTTAGTTTTTCTCATTTAGTTGTTAGTTAGTTTTCTTATTTAATTTCTTGTCATATGCTGAAATATGATTTAATTTATGTTTTATGAATATTTCCTCTTTTGCAATTTGAATTATTAAAATAAGATTAATTTAGTTTACTTTATGCAATTTCCTTTTCTAGATCTAGGTTGCAATTCTAATTCAAAGTTGATTATTGAGTTTAGTTTTCAGTTATGAATCTAAGTAGTATGAATTTGCTTAATTAGCATAGAATGCAATTGAATTTCATAGAATAGTGTTTTTATACTGTTGATGGTTAATACATAGATTGAATAATCACATGGATATGCAGGGTGGTTGATGTTGCTTCTATAATGGCTAAGTTCTCATTGGATTTTCTAATTCATACTTTTCACTTTTCTATCGAAGTCAATATTGAGTTTATCCCTCCTGAGTTATCGTTAATTGTTAAGTGTCGTCATGATATCATAAGACACTGGAGACATAACCATCAACACTATATTTGAGTTTTCTTGCTTTCATAGATTAGAAGATAGTTTCCTTGCTTTTGTAGATTAGATAGTCTTCTTGCTTTGGTAGATTAAAGAATAATTTTCTTATCATAGAATAAAGAGTAGTTGTTGATGCTTTGAATTTAGTAGATTAAGATTTCCTTTCGTAAGTTAGAAGTAATTATGAAGTTTAATTTAAGAATAGAGTTAACTTTCTTATTAGTTTGATTAGTTTCTTATTGATTAATCTTGATTAGTTTATTTGATGAAGTTATCATAGGTTAGTTAGTAGTTGCTTGCTTATTTACTTGCTTTGATAGGGTAGTTGTTTGTCTATTTACTTGCTTTAATAGGATAGTTGCTTATTGAATTTGAGTAGGTTAATTAAAGTAGTTTGTTGTTGTTATTGCTTATTAAATAGATAGTTTTCTTTTTCTTATTTTCATGATTAAGTTAATTTTCTTTAAGTAGGCTTTTCATTTGCTTTCTTAAGACTATCCATTGATCCTTTGTTAAAATTTTCTTAGGATAAATAGTTTAAGTTTCTTTGTAGGGTTTGATCATTAATTGTATTTTCTTGAATAGATTATCCCTTAGATAGCCCATTTCCTTAGTTAGACTATACTACATCTAGCATTTTGCCTTGGCACATATAGTGCTACAACTCTAAGTTTACTTACCCCAGGTTGACAATTTAATTAAGGGTTTTTAGTGTTTTTTTAGTGCATTTAGAACACCCATCAGGTGTACTAAACTTTGGCATGGTGCAGCATGTAGAGTGAAATTCACGTAGAATATCAGCGCGTGATATAAAAATTGTGCGCAACGGGTAATAGTGCAAGAACCAAAACTGGGTGTGGTGGATATTGGCGCGCGACACAAAAGTGCGCGCAAGTTATTGGAGCGACAGAGAAGTGATGCACAGGTTAAAATTTGTGTGCACAAAGTCATTTGGAGGGTGAATAACAGCAAAAAACCAGTGAATTTCTACAATGTCTTATATCATTTGAACGTCATCTTTTTGTAGCACATTTTTGAGGCCCTTAAGAGCATTTTTAGCAACGCAAAAACCACGAGAACATAATGTACTAAGGTGCACTCTGTCTTTGAAGCTCAAATAAAATATCCCAAAGAGATATTTCTAATGGTGTAAATCGTTCGTCAAACGAAGATTTTATGAGAAAGTTACAGCACAAACAGTGGAGGGTAAATTTTAAGACCCATCTAACTTCCAAGAGCCATAACTTTATGCTCCAGAATCATATTGAGGCACAAGAGAAGTCAATGGAAAGATATTAAACCATACAATACATTCCTAGAGCTCAATTAATTTTTTGGGCATGTTAAAATTATTTAATATGGAAAAGATGGTACCTGTAGCATTCCATACCAAAAACAAGAATTGACCTAGAACTTCAACAGGCTGTAACTAGCATCCCGGAACCCAGAAAAAGGTGAAACTTGGAAAGAGTGTCCATAATATGTATATGAAGAAAAATAATTGAACTCCTATGAAAACTCCAATGGAGTAGGTGCAAAATTCCATAATTACAGTGCAGAGTTGCGCCAAGTTGAAAAATGAACAGAAAAATTAATGGACAAATTTCTAATAACCATAACTTTCTGCTGAAGACTCGGAATTGAGCATGGGAGGAGGAGTTGGAAAGGTTTTGGAAATTGGAATCTAAATATCCACCCAGAAAATTGATCTAGGCATTCAATTTTCCACGAAATCAGAAGAAATAATTCTGATATATTATTGAACCAGAATGGTTCATATTTTCATGAAATTGTTGAAATGGTTAGGCTAACAAAGTTTTGTTGGTTGCACAGTTTGCAGAGTCAACAACAAATAGACCAAATCAGAATCAACACAGAGTCCATAGGAATGGAAGAGGCAAAAAGGACTTATAGATAGGAAGATGAGATTAGAGGTATGGATGTCCATTTGGACATTGAAGGAACAAACTCCATTGGACATGGAAAAGGAAGGGATGAAAACATGAACATGGTAGAGACCTTTAAATATTTGCAGAGGGATGTCCAAAGCCATAAAGAGGATAATGAAAGGATTACGAGAGACAAGAAATAGCAGGATGACTTCAACATGAAGTTAATGCAGAGCTTGAACATAATAGAAAATAAATTGGATAAGGAGAGTGGCTCAAGAAAATTTGGAAGTCACAGGCCTCTTGATGAGAAAAGAATAACACAAAGTGTTAGCATACATCACCATCACTCCTCGAGGAATTCCAATAAGAAGGAAAATAACAGTTTAAGTCCATCCCCTATCAGGAAGCATAGGAGGCCTGGGGTGGATGAGATGCGAGGAGAAATGAACAAAATCAAGCCTCCTACATTTGGTGGTGAGAACAAGAAGGATTAAAACATAGAGACATGGTTGTTGGGCATGAGAAAGTGTTTTAAATTGCATAATTATTCTTCTCAGGCAGAAGGAATATTTTCCATCTATAAACTCAAGGGAAATGCATCCATATGGTGGTATTAGCTTGTGTAGGTGCAACACATTAAAGAGAAAAGTGTTACTTGAAGGGAATCAAAGAAATATTTTGAGAATAAAAACTTGACTAAGAGATACTATGACAAGAAAATGAAAGAGTTATTTGAACTCAAGCTTGGGAGTATGAACATAGATGAATATGAAAGAAGGTTTTTAGAACTGTTGAAATATGTTTCTTTCATCAAGGATGAGACAGTTAATATTCAGAGGTATTTGAGTGGATTGACATCATCTATCAGTGAAAAAATACAGTATGATGATCCCAAGACATTGGAGGAGACCATAAGGTGAGCTAAATGTTTATATGATCAGCAAAAAGTAAGGCCAACTTTCCAAAAATCTTGGGAAGAAAAAAATAAATTCAAGATGGATCAGAGGAAGAAAGGGACTAAGCCAACATTCATGAGAAAAAATCCTTAGGGACAACCAAATTCTAGAGAGCCCAGAGCGATTGAAACATGGGGTCAAAGGACAAGGCATACACATATTTAATGTTGGGGTTGTAAAGGAGATCATATGTTCAGAGATTGTCCTCACAGAGGTGAATAAGTGAGGACTGCTCACAATGTACAGCAAGCTAAAACAATGGAGGACATGGGAAGAAATGTACCAAGTATCTATGCATCTCTGGAAAACAAGCAAGTAGAGTATTAGTCACATGTGAATGAAGTGGAAGGTATGATCAATAACCAAACCATTGTTATTTTAATTGATTCAAGAGCTAGTCATAGTTATATAGATCCTAAGATTGTGGAAAGTTTTCATTTTCCAAGAAACAAGCACGAAATATCTTGGTTGGTGAAACTAGATACCGGAGCCAAAAGAAAAGTAAATGAGATGGTTAAGTCATGTCTTATGGCATGAATGGATTGAACACGAGGGAAGACTTGAACATCTTGCCTTTAGGTTCCTATGACTGTCTAATTGGGATGGATTGATTGGACTAACATCATGATATCCTAGACTATCATAACAAGGCATTTACTTGATTGGATGAGGAAGGGAACCTAAGAAAAGTGCAGGGAATTCCTAGGGCAGTAACCATCAGAGAAATTTCAGCCTTACAGTTGAAGAAATGTTACAGAAAAGGGTGTCAAATATTTGCAGCACATATGGAAGAGACACCTAAAGATAAGGTTCCAAATTTGGAAGATCATGTAGTCTTGGAAGAATTTGAAGATGTTTTCAAGGAGGTACCAGGACTACCCCCAAAGAGAGACATTGATTTCTCTATAAATTTAATGCCTGGAGAAGCTCCAGTGTCAAAGACTCCTTACAGAATGAGTACACCAAAGCTGAAGGAGTTGTAAATGTAGATTGAAGAACTTATGAAGAAGGGGTATATATGCCCAAGTGTGTCACCTTGGGGTGCCCCAGTCTTGTTCATGAATAAGAAAGATGGGAAATTAAGATTTTGCATTGATTTCGGATAGTTGAGTAAAGTGACTGTAAAGAACAAATATCCTCTGCCAAGGATTGATGATCTCTTTGATCAATTGAAGGATGCCAAGATATTTTAAAAGATAGATCTCAGGTCATGATACCATCAAGTAAGTATTAACGAGGAAGATATCAACAAGACCACCTTCAGGACAAGGTATGTTCATTATGAGTTCACATTGGTGTCACTTGGGTTGTCAAATGCACCAGTTGTTTTCATGTGCTTAATGAATGGTGTTTTCCAAGAATATTTAGATAAGTTTGTCTTTGTATTTTTGGATGACATTCTTATATATTCTAAATAAGAGGAAGAGCATGAGAATCATTTAAGAATGGTGTTGCAAGTATTAAGGGAGCATCACTTATATTCCAAATTGAGCAAGTGCTCATTTTATCAGAAGCAAATTCATTATTTGGGACATATCATTTCAAAGGATGGGATAACAGTGGATCCTGAGAAAATAGAAGCCATTAGAGAATGGTCAGCACCAAAGAATGTGACATAGGTCAGATCATTCATGGGCCTTGTAGGATACTATAGGAGATTCATTGAAGGATTCTCAAAGATTGCACACCCAATCACTTATGTGCAAAAGAAGGGTGTGAAGTTTCAGTGAACATTGGATTGTGAAAAGAGTTTCCAACACTTAAAACAATTATTATCGAGTGCTCCAATACTAAGGATTGTAGACCCAAATGAAGAATTCATTGTATGTAGAGATGCATGTAAATAAGGACTTGGTGGAGTCCTCAGTCAAAATGTGTTTGTTATATGTTATGAATCAAGAAAGTTGAAGGTGCATGAAAGAAACTATGCCACTCATGATTTGGAGTTGGAAGCCATAGTGCATGACTTGAGGAAATGGAGACACTACCTCATGGGAAAAAGGTTTGAACTGAGGAAAGACCATAATGGTCTGAAATATTTATTTGATCAACCAACTCCAAATTCTAGGCAAAGCAAATGGTTAGAATTTCTAAGTGAATATGAATTTGATATAAATCATATCAAGGGGAAAGAGAACAAAGTGGTTGATGCACTCAGCAGAAGAGTGCATGAAATGCATGCTACAACCATTAGCATGTACCAATAAAGTTTGAAACACATAATTTTAGAGGCTACAAAATTAGATTTGCAATACAAAGAATTAGTGGCAAAATTACAACAAGGTAATTTGCAACATAAAATTGAAGAGTACAAGCTAGGTAATGATGAAATTATCATGTACAGGGGGAGAATTTATGTACCAAATTCCCAAGAATTGAAAAATATGATATTGGGAGAAATGCATAATGTACCTTATGTTGGGCACCCAGGTTATCAGAAAACTATTGCAGTGGTCAAGGGCCAATATTATTGGCCAGACATGAAGAAAGAAGTTTCATATTTTATTGCTAAATATTTGGAATGTCAAAAGGTAAAGGCTGAGCATAAACACCCAACTGGTTTTCTACAACCATTACCCATTCCTGAGTGGAAATGGGAAGTTGTAACAATGGATTTCATTACCAAACTGCCCAGAACAAACAAGCAACATGATTCTATCATGGTAGTGGTGGTGGATAAGGTTATGATTTCAAATGATCCACAATAGTGAAGGCCAACAAAAGTTCCCTAAAGTTAGGAAATTGTTCCAAATTGGAAGCTCGCTATTGTGGGTCATTTGAAATCCTAGAGAGGATTGGTCCAGTAGCTTATATGATTGCATTGCCTACATCTATGTCTGTTCATAATGTATTCCATGTATCATTTCTCAAGAAATATATAACTGATGATAATCATGTTATTGATTGGAATGTGATCTAGCTGGAGAAAGAAGGCGCTTTCCAAGTGCATCCGGTACTCATTCTAGACCGAAAAATCAAACAGCTCTGGAATCGAGCCATAGGGCTTGTAAAGGTCCAATGGACCTGGTACGGTCACAAGGATGCTACTTGGGAGCATGAGGATGAAATGCGGATAGAATACCCATATATTTTTTAGGATTTTTGAAATTATGTTATGTATGAGTACATAATGCACTGAGGACAGTGCATAAATAAGGGGAGGGGATTGTAATATCCCTAGGTTGAACCCAATTGTAATGTAAATGAAAATGTACTTAAGTTGGTGAGCTGTTTGATATCATTTTTTCGTATGCACCTTTCATGGCATAGTGTGCGCATGTACTGCGCAGTAAAATGAGGAAGTGTGCACATTACAGGATACCGCGTGCAACAACTTAAGTTCGAGCGATATTGAGGCCAAGGATCCTTTGTGTATATGCTATGTTTTATAGGCTGTTCAACCAATTTTGTGATTATTAGGCCAGAGAGCCTAGATGTTAAAGGCCAGTGCACCTATTTTTGTATATGTCTCATCATTAATATAAAATACATCGTTGCACGCAGACTGACTACGATAAAAGAGATGGGGGACTAAACTCCACTAGTTAGGGAAAGGGGGGGAGCTAAAATTTAAGAAAAGGAATAATCTAGGGAGATTAAGCCAAAAAGGAATATTATATTAATATTTCCTAAAGTATAAAGTATGGGTAATTATTTTATCCAAAGTTCCAAAGTTGAGGACAAATGGGCCAAAGTAGCTCCCAACATGACAAGTGTCAAGTTGGGGACATGCATACATATTGTTGGGACTTAGTTCATTTCTCGAAATTTCTTTTCGATCATTCATCCATTCCTTCCATCATTCAGCCATGATTCTATGACCATTTCACTCACGCAATTAGTTATCCTTCATACCTTCCTATCACTGTACCTGAATTGTATCCATAATGATACCTGTTTTGAGTAGTTGGTTAGCTTGGGAGTTGGACTGAAGAAGCGGGTTGTCAGGCTCGTGAGAAATTTCTCTCTCGGTGAGAGAATTGTTGGGAATTGTTTTTTTGAAGGTGCTAAACTATAACTACAGGGATCTAAGACTTCTTGTTCATCCTATTGGTGAATCCCAGAAAGGAAGTGGGGTAGTCGAAGGATTGTTGAGTAGAGAAGGGGCACACTTCCTGGGGTGGAACAAGCATGTGGGGAATGAGGGACTATAGACTATTAGTTTGAATAGGCACCTATGACAAAGCATTCTTGTTGTCTATGAGACATTAGCCTGGTTAGGAATCACTTTACCGGGGTGGATTTTAGTCCCAACTCGAGGGTGACCACTGTTGAGAGTGATGAGCAATGTGGTCCAAAGCTAGGAGGTTCGTAGAAGGCCTGGACACATTTGGTGATATTATTACCAAGATAAGTGTCAATTGTGTGATAAATTTACATGATGCATTATTATTTACATGTTCAGTTTTATGGGTTTATCCTATGCTTGGTTATAACTGTATGTATGTTTATGGGTATTCTTGTATATATTGCATGTCTATGTTACTCTTATTTCAGTATGAATTCGTACTTTTATAGAATTTATTTGTCTTTTTACGTTTTATTTATAATGTTCCGCAAGATTTTTGTGTGTATATATTTTAATTGCATGTAGTTCGAAAAATTTATGTGGCATAGCTCAGTTGGATGTTGGGTATGTTACGATATGTTCTGCAGAGAGAATGAAAGTGTTCTCTCGTGTATCGTAGCCCGACCATGGGTGGCCAAGGACTTTACATATGTGCATATCACTACGCCAATGGAGAAATTGTTAAGGAAAGACACCAAGTTTCAGTGGAATGAGGACTATCAATGCAGATTGGGCACCTTGAAAGAGAAGATGGTAACTACACCAATACTAGTTTTCTCTGATTGAGAAAAGACATTCCACGTGCATGTAAATGCATATTCCATAGCACTTGGATCTATTCTGGCACAACCGAGAGTAGGAGAATTGGACCATCTGATAGCATTTGCTAGAAGAAAACTATCAGAATCAGAGAAGAATTACAATACCACAGAGAGGGAAGGCTTAGCGATGGTCTACACGCTTCAAAATTTTAGACATTACTTACTGGGAAAACATTTCAATATGTTCATAGACCATTCAACTCTCAAATAACTCATCAACAAGCCAATGTTGGGGGGGATAATTTGTCGATGGTTATTTTTTTTTCAAGAATTTGACTTCAAAGTGATAGTCAAACCAGGAAAGTTGAATGTAGGACTTGATCACCTATCGAGGATCACTAATGGATAGGGACCTACGAATATAGAGGAGAAATTTCCTTATGCACAGTTATTTTTAGTGCAAATAGCCAATGAATACTTCGTAGACATCATCCAATACTTGAGTACAGGGACTGCACCACAGGAATTCAACATTGCACAAAGGAAAAATATGGTAGTCAAGGTTGCATACTATCAATTGATTGCATGACACTTATACAAAATGGGTGCAGATATCATCTTGAGAAGATGTGTGCTAGAACATGAAATACCTAGGATTTTAGTAGAATCCCATGAGGGAATAATCGGAGGACATTATGCAGGAAAAGATACCATGCAGAAGATATTGTGCGTAGGACTATGGTGGCCGACTATTCACAAAGATTCAAAGGACTACTGCTAGAGATGTGATGTATGTCAGAGGGTTGGAAAACTGAACAAAAGGGATGAGATTCCCCTGAGGACACAAGTAACCTTGTAGGTATTCGACAAATGGGAAACACATTTTGTGGGACCAATTAACCCACCAACAAAGAGATCAAGAGCAAGGTACATTATTACTATGACAAAATACTTGACAAGATGCGAAGAAGAAGCATCAGTAAAAGATTGTAGCACAGAGACATCAACTCACTTCTTGTTTGAGCACATGATCACTAGATTTGGATGCCCAAGGATTTTGATGATTGAACAAGGCATTCACTTCATTAACAACACTATTAAGTCTATGACTGAATATTTTGAAGTTTATCATCAAACGAGTACACCATATCATCCTCAAGAAGATGGAACAGTGGAAGCCTTTAATAAGATCCTCGAGAATGCATTGAAAAATATCTACAACGTTAATAGGGATGATTGGGACTTGAAAACACCAAAAATAATGTGGCCATACAGGACCACATGCAAAAAATTGTCAGGGAAGACACCATTTAGATTGGTGTATGGACAAGAAGCAATGGTGCCATAATAATTTTTGGTACCTAGTCTGTGCGTCGTAGAAATTACAAACATGACAGAGAGAGGCACAATAAAAGAAAGGTTAAGAAAATTGATGATCATGGAAGAATATAGGATTGTAGCAGGGTTTCAGCAAGAAGTACAGAAAGCAAGGGACACAGCTTGTAATGATAGACATATCAAGAGGAAAAATTCCGAGGGAGACCTAGTCTTGGTGTACGACAGTAAATCTCTTCAACACCCAGGAAAACTTAGAATGCATTGGTTGGGACCTGTAATATTCCTCGGTAGTGCCCCTGTTATATTATGAATTGTAATAATGTTTTTGAAATTTGATCATGTTTTGTAGGCTAGTGAGATGAGTATTGATAAGTTGGTGGGCTTATGTGTTTATTAGGTTGGAGAGACTAAGTGTTAAGGCCATGAGCCTGATTTTGTATATGTAATTATGCATATCATTAATATAATATATAAGCATCATTGCGTGCCGACCAACCATGAAGAAAGAGTGATGGGGGACTAATATTCCACAGAATGGGTAAGGGAAAGGGGGTTGAAAGGTTGGAAAGAGGGGCTAAGCTTAGGGGCTTAAGTCCTTGGGAATAATAATTTATTATTATTCCAAAGTGGTGTGAATGGTATACTTTTATCCTAAGTTCTTGGAAAAGGGAGCACATACTTGATGGAGTGCATGCAGCTTCATGGGAGACATGTGTCAGCCCAGGCACATGCAATTTAACCCAAGAACTAAGATGTGATGGGTGGATCGACTTGCCATTTTCCATCCTCTGTGAATTGAGGAGAGTCTCCATGAGTGCCCTCTGCATATTTTCACACATTACTGAAAACCAGAACCATGAAGTTGACTAGTGTATTCCCATGAATTCCATGGCCTCTGTATTTGACCTTTTCATACCTCACATAGCTTCGAAACCCAAAACCGTGAGTCCATCCTGTGATGTTTTCCTGAAAATCCGACGCATCCTCATTCTATAACCATTGTACCTCTATGTTGGACCTCTGCATAACCAAGCACATCTGATAAACCGGTCGGGAGGGAAAGGATGACCTGTGTGTCCTGTGAACTCAGGTTTACCCACACTGCAAATCTAAGTTTGTGCTTAACTATTTGGGTTGATGTCTTATGTGAAACCTGATCATATCGTAATTGTCTATGTCATGTGTGTTTTAACAGTGGGTCATTCTGGCCAAGCAGTCCCTTGGTTGAATGTGATTTGCTGCCATCATTTTTTCCTTGTTGAGCCTTACTATTGTCCTCCTTGTGCTGGAATGGAGCTGAAAAAGTAGGTTGTCAGGCCTGTGAGTGACTCTCTCCAGGTGAGAGAGTGCACAGAGGAAGTGAGAACTCCTAGAAGGGGTCCTATAGCTTCCACAGAGCTCAGAGAGATTCGGTTCAGCCTATTGCTGAAACCTAAGGCAAGGGAGATTTAGCAGCTGAAGGAATGTCTGGGTGACAGTGAAGGTGTATACTCCTAGGGTGGGACATGCATGTGGGGAATGAGAGTCTATAAGTAGTGGGCATAAGTGGCTCCTAGGAGAGAATCCATCCTCACAAAATGTGTGTATTCATGTTGACCTTGGCTAGCCTAGGATTCCCTTGCCCGGTGGAGCTTAGTCCCTGCTCAGGGGTGACCTACTACTGAGAGTGATGAGTAGCATGGTCTAAGGCTGGGAGGTTCATGGAAGGTCTACACGAAGTTGGTGGTGTTATGCCAATTTAAAATATAAGTATTAATTATGTACTTAATTTATATGTGATGCATGTCTGTGTATTGAAATGTATCATGTATTCAGTTGCAAGTTTGAGTTGATGTTAATTCTATTTAATTATGTATGACAACAGTAAATCCATGTTAAATCTGTTAATTTGATTTAATGCATATTATTTATAAGTATATATATATATATATATATATATATATATATATATATATATATATTCCACTTAGTAGTGTTGCCCAATAGTGGGGTTTATGGTCGAGGATGTTACAGGACCATACAAAGTAAAGAATGTCATAGATGGGGGAGTTATATAGTTGCAGGATTTATCAGGAACATAAATCAGAGGGATGATCAATGGGAGTCGATTGAATCTGCATAGGGAAATTCGACCTCCTAACACTTAAAAAAAACAAACTAATCACAACAACAGAGGGCTTACTGCACCAGACATCAAAAGATAACAACAAAGGGGTAGCGCACTGAAAAGAGAATGTGCACGTGCACTCAGAAACGTTAGCATGACAGAGAAAGGACCAATGATTACTAAAAGGCGGAAACAACGGAAATGGAAAGTACGTAAAATAGGCACCAACGGATGACAACCATCAAAATTGAATGGAAATAATGATTGACGAGATGTCGCATTAATCACACCAACTGGTGACGTCAAGGGAATTTAATGGAAAGTACAGGGGAAGCACCAATTCATTTAAAACACAACTTGGGTAACATCTCTGAGAAGCTTCACATGATTCCTATATGAAGCCATCACACAAGGATCAGAAAGTTTATTGTGAAATTAGAGAAATCACAAACAGATACAGTATACAGAGAACAGAGAGAATTTGCAGAAGTTATAGAGCCAAGTAAGCTTGGTGGAGAACATCTTTACCACCATGGAACCACCCAAGTTAGGAGCGTCAAGATAGGCCTATAGATGACCTCGAAGCTACTCCAGATCACCACAACAGTGACAGGGAAGTGAAAAAAACCCACCTCACCCTCTGGAAGTCATTAACTTGGATGAAATTACATCGCCCAATAAGGAACCAGGAAGTCCCACACTAGTGGTGGAGGAAACCCAACAGACTACACCAGTGGGCATGGATATCGATATCCCGAAAGTAGTACAGAGCTAGTAGACCCAGGATACAAGAAATCCTTTTCCCTCTAGAAGCCCCGAAGAAGCCCTAAATGTTAATGGGATGACCCCAAACCAGACAAAAATGGCTACACCATAAAGGTCACACATTGTCACGTCAAAGCAATAATAGGAGGGCATAGTCAAAAGTGTCACCAGACAGGAAGAGGAGTATTCATAAGAGAGAACAATGGAGGATGGAACCTTGAGTCATCCACCATAGTGGAAGGGAAAGAATCTAGTAGCAAGATCATTGTGTGGTTAGGATGCAACAACCATAATCTTTCCGCACATTCCAGAAGGGGTGCGTGTTGTGGGTAACATGTTAGGCCATGTGGAAAAAATACGGTACTCGGATCATGATGTGACCAAAACGGACAAGTTTCTGGAGTTTTCCAAGAAATTTTACCTAGATACTGTGGGAATAGGAAACTTTAGTGAACCAATCAACCAACCAAAACATTGGGTAGCCGGACTGGCCAAAACTGGGATTCTAGGCCTGTTGGAATCCTCACTTTGGAAGGGGTCGGGATGTAACCAATTGTGTCAAGAAGCTAATAGTAGTTACCCATGGAGGATAACTATGGGTGGAATATCCTGTCTTGATAGACGTAGATATCATTACATATATTACAAGTCTTCCATCTCAGGGGGAGACACCCACCTAGTTCCTCGATGACAAAACAAAGGATAAGGAATTGGCCGAGGAAATGCAGAAGACGTATGGTACAGAAAGAGGGTTGCGTGAAATCATAATTAAGCGCATTAGTGATTTAGCAACAATGATGGCCACAAAAATCATGGCATGCAAGTTACTTAGGAAGTGTCACAAGGAGGAAGTCCCTGATGAATTTGTCACAGCAGCAACATAGTGTGCAAAGGCCTCTATACTTAGTTGGTCCTAGTACTTGTTAAATCTGTTCCTGGAAGACTGCAAGGACGCACAGGACCTAGGGACAAAATTTCAGTATTCTTGGCTACTCATCCTCATCACCTTAGTCATATGGAAGGAGCCGAAGTATACATACTTTGTTGAGAGGTCCACTTGTTTCCACGTAGCACGATACCTATCATTGGGGAGCACTTCGTACCCTAAGAAAAAAAGTGCGAATACAGGCATGTACTCAGGGTATTGCAACCAATTGTAGGAAAACATCACCGACACTTAGCGGATTACACCAGAAGTGGTTGCACAATATCATGGAATAACAAACTTTAAAGAGACTAAGAATACAGTATGGATGTAAGCACGAAAGGACGATGAGAATGAATGGCTACAATTGTGGTATTGCGTCAAGGAAGAAGACGTAGAAATGGCCATCAAGGATTGGCATGATGACTGGAGGATTCCAGCCATGAATTAAGAGATGTACGATAAGGAGGGTGATGTAGGAAAATAACAAACACCTGTAGGAGACAAAACAATGCCTAAGAAGCCAAAGCCAGGTCAGAACCTGGTGCAATAGAAGAAATGGGGTGCGTCCAATAAAGGTACCTAGGTGGGGAAGAAGAACAACACCCAGGTGCCACAAAAATAGGAAAAAGATATTGAGACAACACAGGGGACCACATCAAGTGCTACTCAGTAGGAGTAATGCCAGACGAAGAGACCAATCATACAAACAAGGGGTGCACACAAGAAAGCTAAGGCGCACAAAACACCACCAGAATACACAATCACTGAGAACAATGCAGACCTTGTGGCCCAAATGGTCCAGGATCAAGCAAGGAAGGAATTTGACAAATCCCAATGGCAAAGGGACAAGATTTTTTGGCACAAGGGCATACCCAAGGTTCAACTCTACAACAACGTACCAACAAAACCCTAACTACCGACCCTTTCAGCAACACCTGTGAAGCAGATGAAGTCTTGCCCGAGGTAGAGGCAGGGGTGGTTGTAGGACTCAAGTGTTTGCAACCTTAGCTAGGACACAAATCTATAATTAGAACACTTAATAAAGAACTTAGCACCGTTATTTCCTCAATATACAGTCAATAACCACTTCGCTTATAAGACAGAGCTTCACAACATTCACACTAATATACAGTATTCAAGCACTTAGCATATACAAATGGATCAGAATGATCATATCAAGCACTAAGCATGAATAGATCTATCTAAACATATCAGATCATTTCTCATATAATATGTAAATACATCAAGACAAAGCACAAAGAAAATCACACAGGGTTCACGTGGTTCACCCCCACCCTGGGGCTACATCCACCAACTCTTCTTCTTTATTGTCTTCAGTGAATTAGTTACAAGCACATAGCCTCAAAACCCTTACTCCGCACAGGACATAAGATTTGTGTAGCTAGCTAGATCCTTCTTTCTTGCATTACAGCACAAATCCTTCTACAGTCTCTCACACGGAATTTCACTCAGCTTTACAAGTCTTACACAGTATGCACAGAGCACTTACAATCCTTTTATCACATAGATCTAGCACTTAGCACAAAGGCCTCTTTAACATAGATGCACTACTACTTCTATCTAGCTTAGGCATCTATTTATATATTACAAAATAGCCCTAAACATGGGTAAAACCCATGGGATGACATCCCATTCCCGTTACACATTCCCAAAAACCCAAAAAGTGGCCCAAAAGGGGACTGAGATCCCGTGATCTCCGCTTTGACTTACGTTCCTCCTTCGATAGGCTATCGAAATCCCAAAATGGGTGAACATGACCAAGAAAATCCCAAAACTTGGTCAAGGGCCAACATGCCCCCAACACTCACCTGTGACTCGTCCCGAGTCACTCTGGTCTGATCAACTTTGCCTCGAATGCCTCGAGCTTGGCTCGAGCTGCTTCGACTTGCTTCTTTTTTGTGGCCTCTTGTTCGGTGAAATTATGGATCACTGTGTCATTCA
>ML788504.1:465414-488221 GCA_009831015.1 Picea engelmannii
GATGAAATTACATCGCCCAATAAGGAACCAGGAAGTCCCACACTAGTGGTGGAGGAAACCCAACAGACTACACCAGTGGGCATGGATATCGATATCCCGAAAGTAGTACAGAGCTAGTAGACCCAGGATACAAGAAATCCTTTGCCCTCTAGAAGCCCTGAAGAAGCCCTAAATGTTAATGGGATGACCCCAAACCAGACAAAAATGGCTACACCATAAAGGTCACACATTGTCACGTCGAAGCAATAATAGGAGGGCATAGTCAAAAGTGTCACGAGACAGGAAGAGGAGTATGCATAAGAGAGAACAATGGAGGATGGAACCTTGAGTCATCCACCATAGTGGAAGGGAAAGAATCCAGTAGCAAGATCATTGTGTGGTCAGGATGCAACAACCATAATCTTTCCGCACATTCCAGAAGGGGTGCGTGTTGTGGGTAACATGTTAGGCCATGTGGAAAAAATACGGTACTCGGATCATGATGTGACCAAAACGGACAAGTTTCTGGAGTTTTCCAAGAAAGTTTACCTAGATACTGTGGGAATAGGAAACTTTAGTGAACCAATCAACCAACCAAAACATTGGGTAGCCGGACTGGCCAAAACTGGGATTCTAGGCCTGTTGGAATCCTCACTTTGGAAGGGGCCGGGATGTAACCAATTGTGTCAAGAAGCTAATAGTAGTTACCCATGGAGGATAACTATGGGTGGAATATCCTGTCTTGATAGACGTAGATATCATTACATATATTACAGGTCTTCCATCTCAGGGGGAGACACCCACCTAGTTCCTCGATGACAAAACAAAGGAGAAGGAATTGGCCGAGGAAATGCAGAAGACGTATGGTACAGAAAGAGGGTCGCGTGAAATCATAATTAAGCGCATTAGTGATTTAGCAACAATGATGGCCACAAAAATCATGGCATGCAAGTTACTTAGGAAGTGTCACAAGGAGGAAGTCCCTGACGAATTTGTCACAGTAGTAACATAGTGTGCAAAGGCCTCTATACTTAGTTGGTCCTAGTACTTGTTAAATCTGTTCCTGGAAGACTGCAAGGACGCACAGGACCTGGGGACAAAATTTCAGTATTCTTGGCTACTCATCCTCATCACCTTAGTCAGATGGAAGGAGCCGAAGTATACATACTTTGTTGAGAGGTCCACTTGTTTCCACGTAGCACGATATCTATCATTGGGGAGCACTTCGTACCCTAAGAAAAAAAGTGTGAATACAGGCATGTACTCAGGGTATTACAACCAATTGTAGGAAAACATCACCAACACTTAGCGGATTACACCAGAAGTGGTTGCACAATATCATGGAATAACAAACTTTAAAGAGACTAAGAGTACAGTATGGATGTAAGCACGGAAGGACGATGAGAATGAATGGCTACAATTGTGGTACTGCGTCAAGGAAGAAGACGTAGAAATGGCCATCAAGGATTGGCATGATGACTGGAGGATTCCAGCCATGAATTAAGAGATGTACAATAAGGAGGGTGATGTAGGAAAATAACAAACACCTGTAGGAGACAAAACAATGCCTAAGAATCCAAATCCAGGTCAGAACCTGGTGCAATAGAAGAAATGGGGTGCGTCCAATAAAGGTACCTAGGTGGGGAAGAAGAACAACACCCAGGTGCCACAAAAATAGGAAAAGATATTGAGACAACACAGGGGACCACATCAAGTGCTACTCAGTAGGAGTAATGCCAGACAAAGAGACCAATCATACAAACAAGGGGTGCACACAAGAAAGTTAAGGCGCACAAAACACCACCAGAATACACAATCACTGAGAACAATGCAGACCTTGTGGCCCAAATAGTCCAGGATCAAGCAAGGAAGGAATTTGACAAAGCCCAATGGCAAAGGGAAAAGATTTTTTGGCACAAGGGCATACCCAAGGTTCAACTCTACAACAACGTACCAACAAAACCCTAACTACCGACCCTTTCGGCAACACCTGTGAAGCAGATGAAGTCTTGCCCGAGGTAGAGGAAGGGGTGGTTGTAGGACTCAAGTGTTTGCAACCTTAGCTAGGACACAAATCTATAATTAGAACACTTAATAAAGAACTTAGCACCGTTATTTCCTCAATATACAGTCAATAACCACTTCGCTTATAAGACAGAGCTTCACAGCATTCACACTAATATACAGTATTCAAGCACTTAGCATATACAAATGGATCATAATGAGCATATCAAGCACTAAGCATGAATAGATCTATCTAAACATATCAGATCATTTCTCATATAATATGTAAATACATCAAGACAAAGCACAAAGAAAATCACACAGGGTTCACGTGGTTCACCCCCACCCTGGGGCTACATCCACCAACTCTTCTTCTTTATTGTCTTCAGTGAATTAGTTACAAGCACATAGCCTCAAAACCCTTACTCCGCACAGGACATAAGATTTGTGTAGCTAGCTAGATCCTTCTTTCTTGCATTACAGCACAAATCCTTCTACAGTCTCTCACACGGAATTTCACTCAGCTTTACAAGTCTTACACAGTATGCACAGAGCACTTACAATCCTTTTATCACATAGATCTAGCACTTAGCACAAAGGCCTCTTTAACATAGATGCACTACTACTTCTATCTAGCTTAGGCATCTATTTATATATTACAAAATAGCCCTAAACATGGGTAAAACCCATGGGATGACATCCCATTCCCGTTACACATTCCCAAAAACCCAAAAAGTGGCCCAAAAGGGGACTGAGATCCCGTGATCTCCGCTTTGACTTACGTTCCTCCTTCGATAGGCTATCGAAATCCCAAAATGGGTGAACATGACCAAGAAAATCCCAAAACTTGGTCAAGGGCCAACATGCCCCCAACACTCACCTGTGACTCGTCCCGAGTCACTCTGGTCTGATCAACTTTGCCTCGAATGCCTCGAGCTTGGCTCGAGCTGCTTCGACTTGCTTCTTTTTTGTGGCCTCTTGTTCGGTGAAATTATGGATCACTGTGTCATTCACTGGCCCTTCTAGGTGTTGTTCAGCTATGAGGATGACCTACTCTAGCTCTGCTCCTTGGCTCTCGACCTCTGTAAACAACAAACATGCATTGACTTGCATAGGTTGAAGTTGTTGAGTGACTTCCATCACTTTTCTTTGAATCATATGGATATGATGTTGAGCTGTGCATTGTTCTTGAGATCTCTTCATCCTTTCTACAGCTGCACCTGTAGTGTATATGTGTTCTCATTCTCTTCTTGGAGTTGTGACTCTAGTGTCTGTAATTCCAGATTTTCAGTGAGATTTTCATAGTTTTGGGCATTGCGGTTACTGAACTGCTTGCACTCCAATGAAAGAGATTTTAATCTTTCAACTACACTGCAGGAAGCTACTTCTCTTTGGTTCCTTATCTCCTGTGGGGTTTTAGGTACTGCACGGAGCTCTGAGTCGGTGATACATTGCTGTAATTTCTGTATTACCTCTTTTAGTTGTGCCACCTTTTGTGGAACTTCTTCCTCAGTCTGTACTTCAATCATTGTCACAGAGAAAAGTGCTCTATTGAAATTTTCCTGAACTTCAAGTTGTTGGACGAGAAACTATTCCTTGATTTGTTGTAGCTCTGCTTTTTCTTCATCCCATTTGGCTTGTAGAGAAAGATTTTCCTTTTCTGCAACACCTATTTGGTCCTCAAGGTCTTTATGTACTTGCACTAAAGCCTGGGTGGCTTGTGTTGTTTCTCCCTGAGCTCATCGAAGGCGAGCTTCAACTGTATCAACGATCCGATGTAATTGAGCAGGATCATCACCTAGTTATGGTGTTCCAACTGTTAGGGGCATAGTGGATACTGCGCGGCTGGACTGTAGTGCCTGTTGCACTCTTTGGAGTTCATCCTTAATCCGACGGAATACCTTCTCCTGCTTAGCTTTGTGCTTCTCTTATATCTCTAGCGAAGCATCATTCAGTGCTATGACGATGAAGTCAAAGTCATCTGAGGTGAGGGTGGTCTCGAATTTGGTTCTGGTTGCTTTCATTTTCTTCCTTGAAGAAAGTTTCGGAGGGGAAACCTTCCTTTCCTTCGAGGGATCCTCCTCGTCTCTTGGTGGTGTAACCTCGCCTTTCTTCTGTTTGACTTCTAGTCCATCACCTCCTTTCTCTATTGATATGGATGTGGTCTTCATGGATGCGTTGTCTAAATCATGGACCTCTTCAGTCTTCTTTATCTTGCTAGGTCCGACTGTATCTGACACATTTTCAGGGATATCAACATCGGACATCTCTGCGGGGTCTGCTAGAACAAGGAGGTCAGTTGACCATTCCTTGGTAATCTTCTCCAAGTCATCCTCCATTAACTTGTAGTATGACTGTAGATGTTGTTTATGCTCATCATAGCGCACTGTGATATAGATGAAATGGAGGTCCGTGTTGAATTTTATTAAGGGTCTAAACCTATGAAGTGTGTTCAGGGTTATGCGAGGCGTGGCCTATATGGCTAACTTCAACTGGTTATAATATGCATGAAAGACAATATTTGATTTCCACTGCTTGTTCATGTCACTGGAGTACCATAGCGTACTAAAATTCACAGCCATAGGTTCAAATGGATCGGTGTCTGGGAAGGTCACACCTTCCAACATCTCCCATGCAATGAAAGCGATCAGGATAAGAAGCCAGCTAAAGTGGAATTTGTATCCCTATTCCTACACTTCCCTGCAATCTAGTTCTATATGGTTCACGAGGTACTTTGCCCAATTCATCTATAGTCCCTCTGCGCATTTCCCTGTGAGGTCGACTACGAATCCAGTTACTTGGGTCGGTCGATTCTTGCGAACTAGCCTGCCTACGATCAACTGATAGGAAAGACGTACTACACTGCTCTGGATAGAGGCTACCTTGTAGTCTCGCATGCCCTTCTCTACATTTTCATAAGTATCCTTTATTCTCTGGGCGAGAGTGCAATCTGCAGTCTTTTCAGGGTACAAATCCTATGGGTCATGGCCTTGCATGCTAAGCCCTATGATCCGATCGACCAATGTCGGATCCACTATGATGCAATGGTTCAACCATAAGTATCCTCCATGATAGTAGGATAGCAACAACTTGATGCATGCGTTCACTTCTTGATGCCTCCCGAAGTGAGGAATCTTCATTACATTAAGTAGTGTGAACTGCGTGAGGTTCATGGTCCACTGCTGGGGAACGATATTTGAATTCTTTCCCTTGGTTCTATTCAGATACTTGTATGAGGCTAGCATATTGTACACTTTCCTGTCACTGAGGTTCAAGTCACTAAACTTCAATGCTGCGATCTTATCCTCATCTAAGTGCACTGCACGTATCCCCTTCAGAAGGTATGCAGTGACCAATTCATATTCAAAATCTTGAGGCACAATGTCTCGGTTTATTGCACCACTCAGAGGTGGTAGATAAGTAGGTAGAATGTTCAGAATCAACTTAGTATTCGCGATATCATCTCTGTACTTCATGTGTTTCTCATCAGCTGGCCAGGATGGTTCGATTCAAGCAGTGAATGGAGAGGCCTGTAGTCCTCTCATCAAAGATGCTTGTACACCTGTAGACACTCCTCTCTCCAACATGACTCTCTCTATCATCAAGTCGATCAAAACTTCCTCAGCATCTTTCTCTGCAGTGCTCAATCCTTCCAACATACGCACTCAGGGTAAACAATTCACGGGATCGGGGAACAACATAGACATGGTAATGAGATATAGAATGAGAGAACAATGATCGATGTATAAACTCAGCTTAGGATGTGGGCTCAAATTCTCGATTGGCAAAAGTGTTCTCGGTGCATGGCATGACGAGATAAATAAGTAATTCGACAACGGTTGGCTTGCAACGGGTATGAGCCTCCATTAACTCCTATTCAATCCATTATGGCATGGTCCAACAATCGGATGATGAACCTTTATTACTTTTCTGTCCATTTGGAATGAAATTCGAATGGATATATCGGCCCCAACGACTATATTGCTTGATCATGGTGAAGTGCCATGTGTCATTGTTCTGATATCTTGACGAAGCTCCAATTCTACAATTTTTCTTTCAGCGAGGTCTCCTCTAGAACCTCCTGTAACCTTTCAATATTAGCCCTCTTCTTTCTTAAATTTCTAGCCTTCTTTCCAGTGAGCTTTGTCTCGGTAATGATTTTATCATTCTGATTCTTTTCTTCTTTGGTCTTAGTTACTTCGCGTTGTTGAAATTCTTCCCTAGGGTTCTTGGATAATACTTCTTCTTTGTCTGGGATAGGTAATTCAATATTCTGAGGATTCTCTAGTGTTCTCTTAGCTTCGACATCCGAGTTTCTAGTATTAAATATCTACGATCTGCTCTCCTGTTCCTCAATCAAGTGCGCGATCCTTCTGGTCATAAAGTCTCTTAACTCTTGCTTCTTCTGTTCCAAAACATCATCTTCTTCCTTTCGCCTGGCTTGATCTCTATCAATCCAAGGTTTTCCTAGTAAACAGAGTGTTGTCTTTGAAAAATTTAATAATCTCAATGTCTTCTTATGTTGAAGTTCCACTGACAGTCAGAGGTATCTGAGAGAGCCTTCCACATAGGTTTACTAGATTTCCTCTGAATAAACTTATTCCTCCTAGTGAAGGGATCATAGCAGGCCTTCTTATAGCTTCCCAGGTTCTCACTGTCATGATATTCACTTGTGTTTTCTCATCTAGAACACAGTCAATGTCGAAGTCTCCTATTCTTGCTTTGATGCATTTCTTTTCTTTGAATATCTCTGATAAGATGACATGTTGGTGGTCATTCAGGGTGTCTTTCATCTATAGAAATGATTTATCTGATTCTTTCTGAGGTTCATTCGTAGGTTCTGGATCTGCCTTAGGGTTTCCTTGATTCAGGTTCATTCTTTCAAGCTTAGCAATCATTCTAGGAAAATCCAATACTTCATGGTCTAGATATTTACAACAAAGACAACTAGGTATTCCACCAGGGCATTCCTTAGCAGGATGTCCCGACCTTCTGCAACTGTAAATGAGGGTTAATCCTCTCTTCCTTTTAAATGATCCCCATCTTCTTTTATACTGTGCACTAGGATCATGGGAGCTAACCTGCAACAAATTCTTTCTACGATCCTGCATCCATTTGTTAGTCATTCTTTCTTTGCATAGGTATAACATATATTTCATTAATCTTATTAGATCTACTCATATCAATTCTTCTTTCATCTATTAATGACCTAGCTTTCAAGCTAGGGAATACTCTCTTAAACAGACCTAGATCCATATTCTAGAAACAAAAATTTCCACTTATCTTACTTCTACGGGGCATGAAGCTTCTAGATCTTAAAACTTTTAACTATTCTTACCTTTATCAAAGAACAGAGCTTGCAGATCTTACCTCTTTTAGTCATAAATTTCCACTTTTACCTTTCTTAGAGAACAAAGCATGAAGATCTTGATTATTTTCTTCATATTCGACCTTCTATTCTTCAGATCGGTCTTCTTTCTTTCATATCTGACCTTCTCTCTTTAGCACAGAGCTTTACATATCAAGTAGAATACTGAGCACTAGGGAACAAATCTATGCACAAAGATTTCACAATTTAAGGATGAATCTTTGCACAGAGCTTCCTCTTTCTCAGTTCCCAGCAATCATAGTTTCAGGTCCTGGCAACAGAACCATTTGTTGGCACAAGGGTAGACCCAAGATTCAATGCTACAACTTCGCACCAAAAAAACCCTAACTACCGGCCCTTTCGGCAACACCTGCAAAGCAGATGAAGTCTCACCCGAGGTAGAGGCAGGCATGGTTGTAGGACTCAAGTGTCTGCAACCTTAGTTGGGACACAAAACTGTGATTAGAACACTTAATAAATCACTTAACACCATTAGTTCCTCAATATATAGTCAATAACCACTTCACTTATAAGATAGACCTTCGCAACATTCACACTAATATACAGTATTCAAGCACTTAGCATATACAAATAGATCAGAATGAGCATATCAAGAACTAAGCATGAATAGATCTATCTAAACATATCAAAGCATTTCACATATAATATGTAAATACATCAAGAAAAAGCACAAAGCACATCACACAGGGTTTATGTGGTTCACCCCCACCCTGGGGATACATCCACCAACTATTCTTCTTTATTGTCTTCAATCAATCGGTTACAAGCACAGAGCCTCAAAACACTTACTCCACACAGGATAGAAGATTTGCGCAGCTAGCTAGATCCTTCTTCCTCGTGTTACAACACAAATCCTTCTACAGTCTCTCACAGAGACTTGCACTCATATTTACAAGTCTTACACAGTATTCACAGAGCACTTACAATCCTTTGATCACATAGATCTATCACTTAGCCATTCCTTTAGCACTTAGTACATCGACCTCTTTCACATAGATGCACTACTACTTCTATCTAGCCTAGGAATCTATTTATATATTACAAAATAGGCCTAAACATGGGTAAAACCCATGGGCCGACATCCCATTCCCGTTACATATTCCCAAAAACTGAAAAGGGGGCCCAAAAGGGGGCCGAGATCCCATGATCTCCGCTTTGACTTGCGCTCCTCCTTCGACAGGTTGTCAAAGTCCCAAAATAGGTCAATATGACCAAGAAAATCCCAAAAATTGGTTAAGGTCCAACAAGATTCATGATGAGTTGGCCAATATGAGGTATCTCCTCAAGAAGATAAGTGAAACGCAAAGGATAGGAAGAGAAATAGAGTTAGTCCCCGCAGCATCACATGAAGGAGCCAAGGAGGTGCCAAGCGAGCAGGATACGATCCAGACGATGGCACATGGGTGCTCAAATTTTCACATTATACCTAGCATGATGCACATGGATGAAATTGTAGGTGAGACACCATTGAAATACCTCGCCCAAATACAGTTGGTAATGACGCGGATACCAACCAAGGTATTGTATAAACTAAAATTCAGCATTGCATGGGAGGTACAGTCGCGCGCACAAACAAACACATCAGAACTACAGAAGACAAAGGAAAACAAAGAAACGTTTGAGTTGGTGCTTGAGTAGGTTAAGATCGATACCAAGGAGGATAAGGATCACATGGATAGGCTCGAGCAGGGATTGGTTGTAGACTATGACATAATTCCAAAGAGTGCACAAACAACAGAGCTTGTGATGATGCAGAAGATTGATCAGATTGTGCAAAAAATTGATCAATATAAGAAGGAGATCGATAACCATCAGGAACAACTCATCCCTACCACTCCTCCAAAGGTAAAGAAGTAGAGGAAGTAGGAAGAAACATGGAAGATGGAGGAAATGGAACGACAATTCAGTGCAGTTTTCGAATTTTTTGAGAAACCAACCTAGCTATGGACAAAGTTGGAAGAGGATCAACAGGTCCAACAATGGGACCAGGAAGAGGAGAATATAAGTGCAACTATTGAGGACCTCAATCATATGCAGAAGACGATGTTGATCATTGAGAGCCTCAAAGGAGTACAGGATATGAACAAGATGCAAGAAGAACTCATACCCACGCAGACACAAAAGAAGGAATGACAAGCTCTAATGGAACCACTCCAAGAGTGGGCAGTGGAGGTCATTGCATAGGAATAAGAGGAAAAAAAGAACATGGCACAAATTTAGGCAGATTGCACAAAGATGATCAGCAAGGAGGTTACAGCGCAAGTAGTGGATGCACTCAGAGAAAAGACCATGCATGCTCAAACACAAGCACATGAACTCACAGAGAAGTTCCAGACTCTCACAAGAGATGTTGAAGAAGCGAACAAGGTTTAGGTGGCTCGAGATGAGCCACATTTCAATGTTGGGGGCCTGTTGGATGCAGGTCGATTTAGGAAGAAAGGTTATTTTTGGAGGAGAAGCATGCAAGGAGGAAAGGATAGTTGGAAGGAAAAGAAACACGTGTAAGAGAAGAAGGTGAGTCATGCATGAAAGGAATACCTAACAACACTAGGGTTAGGGTTTTTGTAATGTATTGTAATGGTTGATGAGCCAAGGATATAAATAAGTAGTACTTAGAAGGAGATAGGATGGACCGAGAGAGAGAGAGAGAGAGATAGACATACAGACATACACAGAGGAAGAGAGAATTGTAATAATTGTACGATTCATTAACCTAGTGAGCTAGGGAAGTATTGAGTGACTTGATCCTGAGGGTTATATTGCAGGCTGAGGATCCTAGTGCGATCCAGTGAACCTCACAGGGATCAAGGATCCTGTTGAGGAGAGTGAGATCCAATAATGTAAACATGAGCGGCGTGATATATTACTTAACCATAATAAAAATATTGAGAGATAGATATTTGTGGATGTATCCCAGGACGGGGTGAACCGTGGAAACACATGTTTTATGTGAATGAATGTATGTGTCCTTATGGTTGTTTAAATGTTGAATGTTAGATGAATAAATTAAATAGTTAGATTTGGTATTCTACATGCATGAATAGAATGAATATTATAGTTAGATGTTAGACTAAATGAATAAAGATTACAGAGTACAACCACATACCTCTACTCATTCCCTAGTTGAAAACACCTAAGAATTGTAGCCACCCTTAGAGCTATCTTGAGTGAGATTGTGCAGTACAATCTGTGTGTTGCATTGCCTTCTGGTTTTCCATAGGGGTCGATAGTTTTAAAGAGATTGTTTTGGGAGATTATCAAATCTAAGCCAAGGTCAATATATGATATTAAGGTCAAATTGAAATAACCCATAAAGAACTATAAGTAAAATAAGTATAATCTAAAGCCAACAAATGGCACAAGTCCAACACCTTTTAACCAAGAAGGAGATGGATCATACCTTTAGAATGGCAGTTGTCCTAACATATCCCATCTATTTTAGCTCCCGAGGTCCAACTACATCTCCTGTAATATTGCTTCCTACATACAAGGATACAAACAAACACCTATCTACTATCCTTATAGTGTTAGGAAAATCCAATCTACTAGATATAATTTGATCTATCACTTATAAGATCATATCCAAATCATTCATGAATAGAAAAAAAATAATATGGAGGAAAACCAAATATCTATTAAATATCATAGAGAACTTACATCAATGCATACCTTGTTGTTGATGCCATTCTCCCTTGATTCCTTGTTCCTTTATTCTCCCTTTAGCTTCTTGGTCAGGATAGGCTCACTGATTTTTGGATGTGATTGATAGGAAAATCACCTATACAAATGAACAACATAACAATACTTATGAACTTTGCTCTTCTCTTTCTCAAGATTTTCCATTGTTATATAGTTCTTTGGAGGAGGCTTGGGAGAGCTTCTAGATATTTTAGAGATCACTAGATACTCAAATGTTGTGAGTTCCTAGGAACTTGACATGAAGATACACTCATACCTCACCTATCACCTCATAACTCCCAAAATATAGAAGTTTCAGGGGTCATTCCTTGTTCTCCCCTATGTGTCCATGGATGATCTCCAAAAAGGGCTCAAATCTTAGAAAAAAAATGCATTTTATCTTATATCCTCTTATGGATTCCATTCTATCCTGTAGGGTGGAAATTAAGGCTACAACATGCATGCAACATGATTTTTGAGAAGATATATGTCAAAAACAAGGAAGGAGCATTGGACAATAGTAAAGAGGGTTTTCAAGTATTTGCTTGGAACTTCTAATTATGGATTGTGCTACCAAAGAATGCCATGATTGGATAGAGTATCGAAAACACATGGATTTTTTGATGTAGACTGGGCTAGAGATATGGATCACAAAATATATACAGGTGGGTATGTGATTGATCCAGGTGGATATTGGTGGCCAAACACCTATTCCAACTGGCTCCTCTTGACAATTATTAGTCCAACACGTTCTTCTGTAATTCTTTGTAATTGTGGGTTCTACACTTTTGGGGATGTCTGGATCCATACACAGCTTCCGAGTGGATATTGGTGGCCACCCACCTAATCCAACTAGATTATTTTGGAAGTTTTCATGTTAGTACATCTTTTTGTACTTCTAGGTCTGTTTTGGGGCCCTAAACAATGTTTTTTTTTTCTTACCACTGTCAAACTGTAGACTGAATTAGAGTTGGATGAAATAATGTTTAGTTCTCTAAAATACCTTTCCAATGGGCTATCACGCGCCTAAAACAGAGGTCGTATGCAAAAGTTACGACACTGGAAAGTTGAGATACCAACTTACCCATCGGGGCCCACACAACTTTTGGCGTTTCATATGCTAGGGTTAGGTTTTTGGATGTCTAGGGTTTCAAAATTCATGAGTAATGTTAAAAAGGCCTTTGGAGCCTCAATGTAATCATTCTTCTCAGACGGATGCATGTATCATCCACATCTCTTCTCAAAGGTAGCTACCAACATTTAAGGAAGTTGTTTTTTAGTTTTGCAGTTTAGAGTTTCAGTCTATTTTATTCATTCAATAGATGTTATTGTTCATTGGCTATATTTTGTTGTTCTCTATATATATGTGTTATTGTATTCAGTCTGATATTCCTTTCGTTCTACTCATAAATCTGGATTAGTGATATCAGAGTGGTCTGCTCTTCATTTATTTTTCTTCATGCATGTCCCTGACAAGATCTAGGTACAAGAAGTTGGGACTCTAACTAGTCAAGCCTTTGCAAGATCGGCCATGCCAATACTGACAAAAATCCATGGGGGATGAGAAGAAATATGATGTAGTAGGAGATCCTTTTAAAATATTGCTCTAGGAATCCCTTAGGCGGAAAATGAACAAAATGATGGACAACTTTGCATAGATCCTTCGACGACTGCCCACAGGAGATGTATCTTCATCAAGCGACTATGAAACCCCCTTCAAGGTACAAGTAAATTTTCATATTCCATTATTTGAAGGAATGATAGATGCGGATGCTGAAGATAAATGGTTGAATCTGCTCGAAGGGTATTTTCCGTTCCACAAATTTTTCGACAAGGAAGAAATTACTTTTGCACTCCTCAAGGTCATCCCCCATGTTAAGGACTAGTGGGATACTTACTCTGAGCAAAGGGCCATAGAGGAATATGCAATATTTGTGGTCTTCCCCACATTGGATTCCTTCAGGCATTCCATCAAAGAATAGTACTACACTATTGGAAGCTACGAGGACTAGTACACAAGATGGAACACGTTGCGTCAGGAAAGGGACCAGAAAGTACCATATTTCACCAGTATTTTCCATACCCTATGCACCAAATTGGGTATCGAAGACTCTGAATGACATCTGGTGCTCAAATATCGTGGATGTATTCATAGATATATTCAAACAAAAATATATTTTCTGGACATTGTATCATTAGGTGCGACTTATAGATATGTTGTTAATATCGAGCAGAAATTTAAGCAGAAGAGGCGAGAGTTTGGATCTGTAAACTTCTCACATCCGAAGAAGAAAAAAGGAAGCCCCAACCCACAAAACAAGGGATAGAGAAAAGATGGTTTCTCTCAGGACAACCAGTCAAAGTCGCAATCCAAGAAGGGTAACGAGAAGTAGAAGAAGGACACGGGAAAATGGTGTGAATACCATAAAATCCCTTGTACCAACACCGAATAATGTCCCTCCAAGCAGTCACTGGTGCCCGAGATGAAATATTCCGAGTCAAAGGTAGATTCTAACTCTGAATCAAATCCATAAAATGGGAAGCAAATCATCAATTTCAAACCCAGTTCCACTGTCGCTACCACCAAAGTCCAACCAAGAGAACCAGAAGAACCAGAGGAAGGGGAACTCCTCTTTCACTCACAGATGTGGATAAAGTGGAATCGGCTTCATTTCATCGTCGATAGCGGTAGTTAGAAGAAATTGATTTCATCATAGGTCATTAAGTGGCTGGACTTGCCAATAACACCACACCTCCATCCCTACACCATCGGTTGGCTTTGCCAAGAATGAGATCTCTACACCAACCAATCGTTTCTTTTGCCCTACAACATCAAGCCATTCAAAGATGAGGTATTGTGTGATGTTTCTCCCCTTGAAGTTTGTGATGTTATTTTAGGCCAACCATATTTGTGTAAGAGACTTGTTGTGTATGAGTCTAGACCCCACATTGTTATTATTACTTTGGGTAGACAATTATACAGGATACCAGAGGTAGCATCGCCTACCATTATTTATTTAATCTCTGCTAAGCAATGCAGTAAGGTCATTTCACAGACCAAAAATTCCATCTTATTTTTTATCTGTTCTAATAGTAATAAAACGTTCTCCACCACATTCATGACCTTTACACATAACCTCTCTTTTTAGAAGAATAAAGTGGATGGGATCGTGGAAGAGTACATAGACATATTCTCCTCACCAATCGAGGTATTGAAACACTACTAAGTCAAGCATCCAACGGATATAACCTATGGTGCACCACTTCCTAATGGACCAATCTATCGTTTCTTTTTGATAGAAAATGATGAAATGAAGAACCAGATCTAAGATCTTCTTCAAAAGGGGAATATCTGACCCATCTCCTCCCCTTGCGAAAGATCGATTATGCTTGTGCAAAAGAAATACGGGACCTAGAGGATCTACATTGACTACAAAGAATTAAACAAAATCACGGTTTGGAACCGGTACCCAATTCCCCAAATTGATGACCTTCTTAACCAACTCAAGGGGAAAAGTCTCTTCAGCAAGATTGACCTAAAGTTTGGCTACCACCAGGTTCACATCGAACCAACTAATGTATGGAAGACAACTTTCAAATCTAAAGAAGGTCTCTTCGAATGCCTGGTCATGCCCTTTGTCTTAACAAATGCACCAACAATTTTCATGAGATTGATGGATGATGTATTGAGACCCTTCACCAACTCTTTTGTGGTGGTATATCTGGAAGAAATCCTCATCTTCAGTAGAACTTGGGAGGAGCACATGCATCATATTCAACTGGTTTTGGGCACTCTGCGACAACACAAGCTATATGCCAACTTG
Organism: Picea engelmannii; assembly: GCA_009831015.1. Lineage (NCBI taxonomy): Eukaryota > Viridiplantae > Streptophyta > Pinopsida > Pinales > Pinaceae > Picea > Picea engelmannii. The sequence goes on from ML788504.1 coordinate 480,289, forward strand.
GAAAAATGCTCCTTTGGCATGAACATGGTTCAATACTTGGGATATATTGTTTATGAACATGGGGTACATGTGGATCCATCTAAGATCCAAGTCATTTTTGACTGGCTAGCCTCGACCACACTAACTAAAATTCAGAGCTTCTTGGGACTTGCCAACTTCTACCGATGGTTCGTGTTAGGATTCTCCCATATTGCATGGGCCTTCATCCAAGTAACCAAGGGCAGTGGCAAGGAAATGTTTGCATGGGGGTAGGCATAACGACAATCATTTGATAATCTGAAGCATCGCTTGTGCTCAGCTCCAGTACTCTCCTTACCTAATCTGCAAAAATCATTCGAGATTGAGACTGATTCCTCCAACTATGTTGTAGGCGTAATTCTCACTCAGCATGGCCATCCAGTAGCATACCATAGTGAGACACTCTTAGATATTGTTTGAAAATACCCCACCTATGACAAAAATATGTATTCCATTGTGAAAGTTTGACGTCAATGGAAACATTACATTATGGGAAATGAGATAATCATCCACACTGATCACAAGCCTTTGCAGTTCATACAGACATAGGGGAAGTTGCAGAATGGAAGCCATCAAAAGTGGTCCACATACCTACAACAATTCCATCTCAACATCAAGTATAAAACAGGGAGAAAAAATAGTGTTGTTGACTTCCTCAGTCGCCCTTCCGTTGTTGCACTCAACACAATGTTCCATTCCTATGGGAATGAGGCATTTGAGTGGCCCCAACTTTATCATCATGACCCTAACTCTACCACCACCTATCAGCTCTTTGGTATAGAAGAGAATTTCACTGATTTTCACATCGAGGATGGACTATTATGCCATCTGGGCCACCTCTGTTTTCCCATGAGAGAGCGTGCAAACATTATTTGGGAATCTCACTACAGTCGGATGACAGGACATTTTGGCGTGGAGAAAACTGTGGTCGTTCTACAGAAATATTTTTATTGGCCAAAATTTCGAGAAGATGTTAGTAAGTATATCATATCTTGCACTGCCTATTCCATTTTCAAGATAGACATCAAGAGGTAAGGATTATACACCCCTCTTCCTACTCCCGAGAGGCCTTGGGAATCGATCTCAATGGATTACATGTTTGGACTTCCATCCACCAAGAACATAAATGATTGTGTATTTGTGGTGGTTGATTAGTTTTCGAAGATGGCCATTATCACATCCTGCAAGAAGAGCATCACAGTGATAGATATTGCCAAGATCTTCTTCAAACAGGTTTGGGTCCATTTTGGGATACCACAGACCATCACTTCATATCAGGATAGTAGGTTCCTCAGCACATTTTGGTCAAGTCTTTGGTCACTGTTGGACACCAATCTCACGAAATCCACTGCTTTCCACCCCCAACCAATGGCTAGATAGAGGTTGTCAATCGAATGATTGTGCACATCCTGTGCATGTACAAATCTAAGCATCTGCATACATGCTATGAGAGTCTTCCTTGTGTTCAACACAATTACAAAGGGGCTCTTCATAACTCCACCAGCCATAGCGTATTTCAGGTGCAGTTTGGATTCCAACCCTTGGGTCCCATTGATGTTGCACTACCTCTTGCAACCACATAGGAAAAATATTCCCATGTTCAATCTGAGGAGGAAAAAGCCACCATATTCATTGAGTGGATTCAACACATCTGCCAATAGGTCCATGATATTTTGCAGAAATCCAATGCTAAGTACAAGCAACACCATGATAAACACCGAGTACCATACCAGTTTCAGGTGGGAGACAAGGTCTGGTTACATTTGTAGAAAGAGTTCCTAACATGGCCCCATCGAACTCTCTGCCCACTTCGATATGGGCCTTACACTATCACCAAGGTTATGGGTAGAAATTATTTCAAGATCAACACTCCACCCTTCCTTGGCTTGTGTTATCACATGCTAATTTGCATTAATTTTTCTCAAAGCATCTTGTCCTTGTGCTATCTTTCCACTCAAATTTTCAAACTTTTTCACCAGCTTCGTCAAGCTCCCATCACCTAAATCCTTCATTCGACCGATCATCCAAAATATTCATGTCCTCCATGAGTAAAAAATTTGGCAAATATCCCAAACCTATATCTAGCCTAAATGATTATCTGAATCCCTTGGTTCCATCACTTCATTAATTTTTTACCTTTATTATCATATTCCTGTTGAAAATTAAAAATATTCCTTTTATTAAGCACCCTTATCCTATCCACAAAGTCATGTGATAAGCCTCATATGCCCAAAGTCCTTAGAAAATAGAAAAAGGGTTTATCATTATTATTATAAATATTTTTATATTAAAATATTTATATTAATATTTGATCCAATATTTGATTTATGGCATCACGTCAAATCATGGGCATGAATCTCAATTTATAATGTGGAAAATTCAAAGTGTGGATGGAGGGTGCACATACATATCAGGCATAGAATTAACATAGGGGTTAATTATGTGAAGGCGGGCCGATATATAAACCGGTGATTTTTGGTTGGGGAGATGTGCCCTTATGTGGTGAATATCGGGGGTAAAAGTAGTGTGGATTAAACCACTCTAGCCCAAGCCTGATATAATAAATGCAACCATTTATCATATAGTTTATGTGCGGCATATTTTCTAGCAATGCATTTCAATAATAATTATGGAATTTCCAATAAATGAGATTCTTCCTCATGGTGAAAAGGTTTTACAGAGGTAAAATTTAAGTTTTAAAAATTAAAGAGATCAATGTTTAATTCCATGGAAAAGAATTAAATGGGAAGATGCACGTGAAAGGAAGACTTGGATAATTATTTATCCAAAGGTTTTACAGAAGTAAAAGAAGAAGATCAAAAGTATTTTACCAAAGATGGTAAACAAGACATGGTTTTCAAAACAATGGGAAACAAACCAATAAATGGTTTTCACAGTGAAATGGTAAATTGGAAAAAACAAGACACAGTAAATTTTGTTCACAGTCAAATGGTAAATTGGACAAAACAAGACATGGTTTTCAAAACCATGGGAAGCAAGTAATAAATGGTTTTTCCAAACCATGGGCATGAATTAAATTATGGAAAATTAATTTTAAAGGATAAAAAATATTTGGGAATTACTTTTATTCAAATATATTGTTCCCAAATATTTAAGGAAAATATGGATAAATAAAATTAGATTTGGAAAAAGCACAAGTGACATTTCAAAGAGGATGCGACAATCAGTTTCCACAACAATTGAGACTTACGAGACAATTTCCAGATGAACCAGAATGATTTTTCAAAATCCAAAGTAGGTTATTGTCAAGAAAGGACCCTAGAACATTAACCTTGTTCATTTTTCACATAGGTGTCACGGATTGGGAGATTTGAGGGAATCTTGGAGCCATATTTTTCTATTATGATTTCATGTTCGATACATGTTTTGGTGACAGATATTCCAGCCAGCTGGAGATGAATTTCAAGAAACTGGGAGAGGTTTTTCTTCAGAACAAGATTATCTACAAAAACCATTCTCCGATTTTACACATATGTTACGGTTTGATAATTACATGTGGCATTTCGAAGCCTATTTATTCTCCTGAAAAACTGGAGATCAGTTAAACATGTCATGTTTTATTTATAACTATTTCTATTTTGGGGAAGAAGCTTAAACGTTTTAGCTCAACTATTGTAATCAGTTTCTAATTAAAAGGAACTCGAAATTGTATAAATGATAGAGGTTTTGAATGTGTTAATGTTGGCAGAAGTGAAAGGGAACTTTTTAGTTGTTTATGAAATCAATTGTAATTTTCTGGAGCTGAATTGAATACATATGCAGAAGCTTTTGAAGTCTCTATGAAAAGATTCTAATGGTGGTGATATGAGTTTTGTCTCCTTTCATTGTATGTATTTCCTGTGTTCTTTATTTCCATTTCGATTTTCTTCTATTTAAATTGGAGATTTAAAGGCCCAGAATTCATCTTATGATGCTCTTGGCTTAAGCAATTTAAACTCGGTGTGTTTCTTCTTAACTAATTCAGAATTCATTTCAGTAATGCTCTGATGCAGTTATTTGTTTTCTCCTTCTTCCTACACTTTTTTTAAACTCAATTTGCAGCTCAGATTCATTTTCTCATTTAGCCTTTATCCTCTGGAGAGTTCTATCGGTTAGTCATTGTTTTCATTCACTTTCAGAATTTTGACTCCATAGCCCTAAGTGTCCCTCCCCTTCCTTGCCAACAAATTTATAGAAACCCCCAAAACAAACCAAATCTAGCCATTGATTGTCAAAGATATACCAAGTGACATGAGATAACCCTCTCTGAGTTGAGCAGGCTAGTGCCCATCTCTAATGTAGGTTGAAACAATTACCTCTATCATTTGTCTATTCAGTCAGAAATTTTTTATAGAGTGTTAGCATTCTGACATCATTGTCGGGGACGAAATTGAAAAATTTTCCCTAGAAAGAACAACATCGTTGAGTTATAAGGTCTAAGAACAATAGACACTTAGTCACATATTGGTTGTATTCCTGCTCTGGTGACTCCACACATCAAAAAAACAGTTTGAAGGTGATTCCATTGGTAGAAGAATCCAGAAATTTAAATTTTAATTGGCAACTCCACTCTCAATGCAGAATCCATCTTCCAAAACAACATTGGCGACTCCATTGTCCGAACATGAGTTCAATATCTGCAAGGTATTCTCCAATCAATCGCTCTTATATTCCTAGCTTTCCAAATTGTATTCCTCACATAGATTGGCAAAAATATTTTCCTAAATTCGAAGATGGGAAAGGAAATGATGTTGCCTTGCACTTGATTAGATTTCACATGCACATATGTAAGTTGGGGGTTGAATTTCATGTGGATTGTTTGATGAAAATGTTTATGACTACTTTAGAGGGGAAAGCAAGGTTATGGTATGAAGGTTTAAAATCAGGCAGCTTATACTCTCTTAAGGATTTCCACATAACATTCTTTAAGCATTACGAAGAATCTAATCCTTCACTCTTTGTGTTTGAATATTGTTGTGAATTTTGTGAACATTTCATTAAGTACCTTGAAAATGTTTTTGGTGATGAAGAATGTATGAATGATGAAATCATAGAAGCCCTTTATGAATATTCATCCCAACAACAAATAGTATCCCCTCCTTTGGTTGAAGGTGAAGATGATCAAGAAATTGTTGCTGAAAGTCATTTTCCTTCTCCTGAACTTGATGAATATATTTAGCAAGATTTCCAGCAAGACAAAGTGTTTCAAAGTTGTATTTCTTCAATATTCAAAGCTAACAAGGCAGGAAGTACTGGTATGGAAGACCAAAATCTCTTAAAGACACAGTAACTTGCAGAGAACTCAAAGAGGTAATTAAACCAATTAAGACACCTAAAAATATCTCCTAAAAAACCTAGAGGCTCCCCAGTATGGTCACCGATTCTGCGATAGTGAGAAAACCCCCTACAGACTACACTAGGGTTCTAATGTGAAGGTAGAGCTAACCGTCTAATGTATCCTACTTTTAACAAATGTCCCGACAACACCCCACATTCATATATAAAGTACAAAGTATAGGGATCTGGTAATCTTACCTTGAACTCTGCATTCAGTGTTGATCCTAATGCGTTCGGTTGCTTATCGACTGCAAATATCCTCCCAAAACTAACCTGCATTCACCAAAAGACAAACAAGAAAATGAAAAAAAGCATTATATATATGAACTAATGGGTTAGATGTCATAAAAAAATGTAAATCAATCATACAGATTAAACACATCATATGGTGGGACAACAAAAGTACTTCTTTATATTAATCTCATAAAGTCACTTACAAAATGAGATCGGTGATTGCTCCTCAAACCCGGTCCTGAGCTCCTCTTCACCAAGCTCCAACTGCTTCCACGTATCCTTATTCTCTCACACTTCTCTCTAGAGAATGGGCATAGGATTATTGATGAGGAAAAAGGGCAAGAATAGGGAATTCTGGCTCAAAACTCACAATGTGGTTGCAAATTCTTGGGGCAAGGGGGGAATTAGGAAATGGGCAGAGTTTCACTTCTTTCATGCTTCTCTCTAGAATGGGACCCCAACACCTTCTTTTATATGCCAGAAAGATATTTATTCGATTGGGTGATGGTGATCTAAAATTTTAACTTGATCTTTAACCATTACTTGCATGTGAATTTTTTAATTGTTAACCATCTTTATGAATGCAAAATTAAAGAACATTCATCAAGCACATGAGAACATAAGCATGTAAGAAAACCATCTATGAACAAGAATTGGTAACAAAGTTCACCAGACTTTCTGGCTACCTCTCCGGGCCACATTCCAAATGGGAAGGCCGATAGATTAAGTATTCAAATGCTTACAAAGTAACTTTTGATTTCTGTCTGTCATATACAGTAACAAACTTCAACAACAGTTGCAAGATGAAATTCTGAGACTTTTAAGTATAAACATGGATACATTTATGTGTATCTGGAAAGTTTTGTGAACACTTTTCTATCTGGATGCCTGAATGCAAAAACTGAAGTTGGATCTGGAATCCTTGCGAAAAATAGAGACTTTTGAGTATAAACTTGATATATTTATGAAACTGGACTCTGAATGCCCTTTTTGGCACAATTCCCAAATCTTCCCCTGATTGTACAGTCTGTATGCCCTCGGGATGCATGTCAATTCTGTACCACCTCAAACTACGTGCAAATACCACCTTGGTCTATGTGCAAATTCACTTCGATCACTATGCAGCATCACCTCGATCTGCATGCCTGTCTCTGCTTGCATCAAAACTCTTTCTCCCTCCTCGGGATTCGTGCCCATGCCCCATTTAAATAATAAAAAACAAGGGTTTTGGGGGAGCGTGAGCTATGGGCCACGCCCCCTCCGAAATCCCCCAAATCTAGGAAACTTTTAAATATTTTGTGTCATTCCTTGCCACGTCCCATGACGGTGGCGCATTGGTAGTTGTAGTTGTTATGACTTGGGGTCAAACCTGCGGGCTTCTCCTCCATACACATATTTGTTATAACATTTGATATATTGTATGGTTGCATGCGATTTATGTTATATCATATTTTGACTTATGATATGGTTTAATATATGCACGTGATTTGTGTTATATCACATTTGAATGGTTTTAATATATGTTTCGGCGCACCATATGATATGTTTTAAACATATGGTATGGTATTACATATGTGTTATATGATTTTAATACCCATATTATATTATATGGTGTGTTTTTCTATGGTTTTGACATTTGGTTTTAATATTATATTTTGGGTTTTTTCATATGGTTTTTGATATCCATTTAAATACCAAGGGGATGCCTTGGTGTTGGCAAGTTCAAGGGATAGGCTCTTGACCATCCTTTTTTTTCAAACCAAATCATATTTAACCCATTTTAAACCATTTTTAATCCATTTCTAATTATCTTTGATGAAACTTCCATTGCTCATCTCTTTGTCACTTGGAGGTAGTTTTTCCTGAAATGAACGTCACCGGAAAGCTGTTGACGAGCTCGTCCACTTTGTAAGATTTAATTTTCCATTTGAATACTTTAAATCTATCAAATTTTGAGATGATTCACCTGGATCAAACCTTCCTACTGGAAATCTTTTTGACCACAAAAAGTATGAAATCATTCAAACATGAAGTGAGGGCATGATCTCCCCACTTGACCTTTATCACCTATCCATTCTTCCTGGAATCTATACATCTGACTCAGCAATACCACAATCAACAATGCACTAACATTGTTAAGTACATTAATCACATTCTTAATCACATCTTCATTCAACATTGTCGGACCCAACCACATATTGTTGATGAGTAATAAGCTGAATATAAACATTGAACATGTGAAAGAGATTGTACCCAAACCATGCTGACTTTTAACCATAGAAACACTATCAACCAAAACAGGTGCATTGTAGTGAAATGACACTTCTTTTTCATGCTTAGGATT
>ML788504.1:497549-516980 GCA_009831015.1 Picea engelmannii
CCTCCTCGACGCACTCTATGCGGAGGGATTCGACTGCCTCTATGCAGGAATCTCCTGGCCTAAACAGAGAAACAATGGGAACTCATTCCTTCATTCCCTTAGGTTTCGAACCTGATACGCAATTACATATGCAGCATATAACAAATAAGCATAGAAAGAAGCAAACATGCAAAGGCACAATATCAACAACACACAGAGATCAAACACATCCATGGAATTGAATCAAAGCTCTTCCTATTAATTCAGTAACTGTACATGGAGGTTATTCACAGACTCTCTGCTCTGTTCTTCTCTTCTCCTTTCCAATGCTGGATGAATGTTATCTTTTCAATTGATACCAGGGAGGGTGTCTATACTCCGTTTTCCCTCTTGAAAGTAAACTGTCTAATCTATAGTTAATTATTCTATCTACTTGCATTAAATTTAAGTAAATGCCTCATCTACCTAAGGACGAGAGCTTATCCGCTCAAGGTCCGTTACATATACAAAGTGCGCTTCATCACATCAGATATTAATGTTTGGTGCAGTCAAGTTCAATGTTCCCAAAATTTGAATGCTGGCGCTCTCCAGCTGTTCCTTTGCCCCCACGCGCTGGCTCACTTGATTTAGTGAGTGATGCTCCTGCATCAATTTTCTTCCTTGAAGAAGGTTTCGGAGGGGAAACCTTCCTTTCCTTCGAGGGATCCTCCTTGTCTCTTGGTGGTGTAACCTCGCCTTTCTTCTGTTTGACTTCTAGTCCATCACCTCCTTTCTCTATTGATATGGACGTGGTCTTCATGGATGCGTTGTCTAAATCATGGACCTCTTCAGTCTTCTTTATCTTGCTAGGTCCGACTGTATCTGACACATTTTCAGGGATGTCAACATCGGACATCTCTGCGGGGTCTGGTAGAACAAGGAGGTCAGTTGACCATTCCTTGGTAATCTTCTCCAAGTCATCCTCCATTAACTTGTAGTATGACTATAGATGTTGTTTATGCTCATCATAGCGCACTGTGATATAGATGAAATGGAGGTCTGTGTTGAATTTTATTAAGGGTCTAAACCTATGAAGTGTGTTCAGGGTTATGCGAGGCATGGCCTATATGGCTAACTTCAACTGGTTATAATATGCATGAAAGACAATATTTGATTTCCACTGCTTGTTCATGTCACTGGAGTACCATAGCGTACTAAAATTCACATCCATAGGTTCAAATGGATCGGTGTCCGGGAAGGTCACACCTTCCAACATCTCCCATGCGATGAAAGTGATCAGGATAAGAAGCTAGCTAAAGTGGAATTCGTATCCCTAATCCTGCACTTCCCTGCAATCTAGTTCTATATGGTTCACGAGGTACTTTGCCCAATTCATCTATAGTCCCTCTGCGCATTTCCCTGTGAGGTCGACTACGAATCCAGTTACTTGGGTCGGTCGATTCTTGCGAACTAGCCTGCCTATGATCAATTGATAGGCAAGACGCACTACAGTGCTATGGATAGAGGCTACCTTGTAGTCTCGCATGCCCTTCTCTACATTTTCATAAGTATCCTTTATTCTCTGGGCGAGAGTGAAATCTGCAGTCTTTTCAAGGTATAAATCCTATGGGTCATGGCCTTGCATGCTAAGCCCTATGATCCGATCGACCAAAGTCGGATCCACTATGATGCAATGGTTCAACCATAAGTATCCTCCATGATAGTAGGATAGCAACAACTTGATGCATGCGTTCACTTCTTGATGCCTCCTGAAGTGAGGAATCTTCATTACATTAAGTAGTGTGAACTGCGTGAGGTTCATGGTCCACTGCTGGGGAACGATATTTGAATTCTTTCCCTTGGTTCTATTCAGATACTTGTATGAGGCTAGCATATTGTACACTTTCCTGTCGCTGAGGTTCAAGTCACTAAACTTCAATGCTGCGATCTTATCCTCATCTAAGTGCACTGCACGTATCCCCTTCAGAAGGTATGCAGTGACCAATTCATATTCAAAATCTTGAGGCACAATGTCTCGGTTTATTGCACCACTCAGAGGTGGTAGATAAGTAGGTAGAATGTTCAGAATCAACTTAGTATTCGCGATATCATCTCTGTACTTCATGTGTTTCTCATCAGCTGGCCAGGATGGTTCGATTCAAGCAGTGAATGGAGAGGCCTGTAGTCCTCTCATCAAAGATGCTTGTACACCTGTAGACACTCCTCTCTCCAACATGACTCTCTCTATCATCAAGTCGATCAAAACTTCCTCAGCATCTTTCTCTGCAGTGCTCAATCCTTCCAACATACGCACTCAGGGTAAACAATTCACGGGATCGGGGAACAACATAGACATGGTAATGAGATATAGAATGAGAGAACAATGATCGATGTATAAACTCAGCTTAGGATGTGGGCTCAAATTCTCGATTGGCAAAAGTGTTCTCGGTGCATGGCATGACGAGATAAATAAGTAATTCGACAACGGTTGGCTTGCAACGGGTATGAGCCTCCATTAACTCCTATTCAATCCATTATGGCATGGTCCAACAATCGGATGATGAACCTTTATTACTTTTCTGTCCATTTGGAATGAAATTCGAATGGATATATCGGCCCCAACGACTATATTGCTTGATCATGGTGAAGTGCCATGTGTCATTGTTCTGATATCTTGACGAAGCTCCAATTCTACAATTTTTCTTTCAGCGAGGTCTCCTCTAGAACCTCCTGTAACCTTTCAATATTAGCCCTCTTCTTTCTTAAATTTCTAGCCTTCTTTCCAGTGAGCTTTGTCTCGGTAATGATTTTATCATTCTGATTCTTTTCTTCTTTGGTCTTAGTTACTTCGCGTTGTTGAAATTCTTCCCTAGGGTTCTTGGATAATACTTCTTCTTTGTCTGGGATAGGTAATTCAATATTCTGAGGATTCTCTAGTGTTCTCTTAGCTTCGACATCCGAGTTTCTAGTATTAAATATCTACGATCTGCTCTCCTGTTCCTCAATCAAGTGCGCGATCCTTCTGGTCATAAAGTCTCTTAACTCTTGCTTCTTCTGTTCCAAAACATCATCTTCTTCCTTTCGCCTGGCTTGATCTCTATCAATCCAAGGTTTTCCTAGTAAACAGAGTGTTGTCTTTGAAAAATTTAATAATCTCAATGTCTTCTTATGTTGAAGTTCCACTGACAGTCAGAGGTATCTGAGAGAGCCTTCCACATAGGTTTACTAGATTTCCTCTGAATAAACTTATTCCTCCTAGTGAAGGGATCATAGCAGGCCTTCTTATAGCTTCCCAGGTTCTCACTGTCATGATATTCACTTGTGTTTTCTCATCTAGAACACAGTCAATGTCGAAGTCTCCTATTCTTGCTTTGATGCATTTCTTTTCTTTGAATATCTCTGATAAGATGACATGTTGGTGGTCATTCAGGGTGTCTTTCATCTATAGAAATGATTTATCTGATTCTTTCTGAGGTTCATTCGTAGGTTCTGGATCTGCCTTAGGGTTTCCTTGATTCAGGTTCATTCTTTCAAGCTTAGCAATCATTCTAGGAAAATCCAATACTTCATGGTCTAGATATTTACAACAAAGACAACTAGGTATTCCACCAGGGCATTCCTTAGCAGGATGTCCCGACCTTCTGCAACTGTAAATGAGGGTTAATCCTCTCTTCCTTTTAAATGATCCCCATCTTCTTTTATACTGTGCACTAGGATCATGGGAGCTAACCTGCAACAAATTCTTTCTACGATCCTGCATCCATTTGTTAGTCATTCTTTCTTTGCATAGGTATAACATATATTTCATTAATCTTATTAGATCTACTCATATCAATTCTTCTTTCATCTATTAATGACCTAGCTTTCAAGCTAGGGAATACTCTCTTAAACAGACCTAGATCCATATTCTAGAAACAAAAATTTCCACTTATCTTACTTCTACGGGGCATGAAGCTTCTAGATCTTAAAACTTTTAACTATTCTTACCTTTATCAAAGAACAGAGCTTGCAGATCTTACCTCTTTTAGTCATAAATTTCCACTTTTACCTTTCTTAGAGAACAAAGCATGAAGATCTTGATTATTTTCTTCATATTCGACCTTCTATTCTTCAGATCGGTCTTCTTTCTTTCATATCTGACCTTCTCTCTTTAGCACAGAGCTTTACATATCAAGTAGAATACTGAGCACTAGGGAACAAATCTATGCACAAAGATTTCACAATTTAAGGATGAATCTTTGCACAGAGCTTCCTCTTTCTCAGTTCCCAGCAATCATAGTTTCAGGTCCTGGCAACAGAACCATTTGTTGGCACAAGGGTAGACCCAAGATTCAATGCTACAACTTCGCACCAAAAAAACCCTAACTACCGGCCCTTTCGGCAACACCTGCAAAGCAGATGAAGTCTCACCCGAGGTAGAGGCAGGCATGGTTGTAGGACTCAAGTGTCTGCAACCTTAGTTGGGACACAAAACTGTGATTAGAACACTTAATAAATCACTTAACACCATTAGTTCCTCAATATATAGTCAATAACCACTTCACTTATAAGATAGACCTTCGCAACATTCACACTAATATACAGTATTCAAGCACTTAGCATATACAAATAGATCAGAATGAGCATATCAAGAACTAAGCATGAATAGATCTATCTAAACATATCAAAGCATTTCACATATAATATGTAAATACATCAAGAAAAAGCACAAAGCACATCACACAGGGTTTATGTGGTTCACCCCCACCCTGGGGATACATCCACCAACTATTCTTCTTTATTGTCTTCAATCAATCGGTTACAAGCACAGAGCCTCAAAACACTTACTCCACACAGGATAGAAGATTTGCGCAGCTAGCTAGATCCTTCTTCCTCGTGTTACAACACAAATCCTTCTACAGTCTCTCACAGAGACTTGCACTCATATTTACAAGTCTTACACAGTATTCACAGAGCACTTACAATCCTTTGATCACATAGATCTATCACTTAGCCATTCCTTTAGCACTTAGTACATCGACCTCTTTCACATAGATGCACTACTACTTCTATCTAGCCTAGGAATCTATTTATATATTACAAAATAGGCCTAAACATGGGTAAAACCCATGGGCCGACATCCCATTCCCGTTACATATTCCCAAAAACTGAAAAGGGGGCCCAAAAGGGGGCCGAGATCCCATGATCTCCGCTTTGACTTGCGCTCCTCCTTCGACAGGTTGTCAAAGTCCCAAAATAGGTCAATATGACCAAGAAAATCCCAAAAATTGGTTAAGGTCCAACAAGATTCATGATGAGTTGGCCAATATGAGGTATCTCCTCAAGAAGATAAGTGAAACGCAAAGGATAGGAAGAGAAATAGAGTTAGTCCCCGCAGCATCACATGAAGGAGCCAAGGAGGTGCCAAGCGAGCAGGATACGATCCAGACGATGGCACATGGGTGCTCAAATTTTCACATTATACCTAGCATGATGCACATGGATGAAATTGTAGGTGAGACACCATTGAAATACCTCGCCCAAATACAGTTGGTAATGACGCGGATACCAACCAAGGTATTGTATAAACTAAAATTCAGCATTGCATGGGAGGTACAGTCGCGCGCACAAACAAACACATCAGAACTACAGAAGACAAAGGAAAACAAAGAAACGTTTGAGTTGGTGCTTGAGTAGGTTAAGATCGATACCAAGGAGGATAAGGATCACATGGATAGGCTCGAGCAGGGATTGGTTGTAGACTATGACATAATTCCAAAGAGTGCACAAACAACAGAGCTTGTGATGATGCAGAAGATTGATCAGATTGTGCAAAAAATTGATCAATATAAGAAGGAGATCGATAACCATCAGGAACAACTCATCCCTACCACTCCTCCAAAGGTAAAGAAGTAGAGGAAGTAGGAAGAAACATGGAAGATGGAGGAAATGGAACGACAATTCAGTGCAGTTTTCGAATTTTTTGAGAAACCAACCTAGCTATGGACAAAGTTGGAAGAGGATCAACAGGTCCAACAATGGGACCAGGAAGAGGAGAATATAAGTGCAACTATTGAGGACCTCAATCATATGCAGAAGACGATGTTGATCATTGAGAGCCTCAAAGGAGTACAGGATATGAACAAGATGCAAGAAGAACTCATACCCACGCAGACACAAAAGAAGGAATGACAAGCTCTAATGGAACCACTCCAAGAGTGGGCAGTGGAGGTCATTGCATAGGAATAAGAGGAAAAAAAGAACATGGCACAAATTTAGGCAGATTGCACAAAGATGATCAGCAAGGAGGTTACAGCGCAAGTAGTGGATGCACTCAGAGAAAAGACCATGCATGCTCAAACACAAGCACATGAACTCACAGAGAAGTTCCAGACTCTCACAAGAGATGTTGAAGAAGCGAACAAGGTTTAGGTGGCTCGAGATGAGCCACATTTCAATGTTGGGGGCCTGTTGGATGCAGGTCGATTTAGGAAGAAAGGTTATTTTTGGAGGAGAAGCATGCAAGGAGGAAAGGATAGTTGGAAGGAAAAGAAACACGTGTAAGAGAAGAAGGTGAGTCATGCATGAAAGGAATACCTAACAACACTAGGGTTAGGGTTTTTGTAATGTATTGTAATGGTTGATGAGCCAAGGATATAAATAAGTAGTACTTAGAAGGAGATAGGATGGACCGAGAGAGAGAGAGAGAGAGATAGACATACAGACATACACAGAGGAAGAGAGAATTGTAATAATTGTACGATTCATTAACCTAGTGAGCTAGGGAAGTATTGAGTGACTTGATCCTGAGGGTTATATTGCAGGCTGAGGATCCTAGTGCGATCCAGTGAACCTCACAGGGATCAAGGATCCTGTTGAGGAGAGTGAGATCCAATAATGTAAACATGAGCGGCGTGATATATTACTTAACCATAATAAAAATATTGAGAGATAGATATTTGTGGATGTATCCCAGGACGGGGTGAACCGTGGAAACACATGTTTTATGTGAATGAATGTATGTGTCCTTATGGTTGTTTAAATGTTGAATGTTAGATGAATAAATTAAATAGTTAGATTTGGTATTCTACATGCATGAATAGAATGAATATTATAGTTAGATGTTAGACTAAATGAATAAAGATTACAGAGTACAACCACATACCTCTACTCATTCCCTAGTTGAAAACACCTAAGAATTGTAGCCACCCTTAGAGCTATCTTGAGTGAGATTGTGCAGTACAATCTGTGTGTTGCATTGCCTTCTGGTTTTCCATAGGGGTCGATAGTTTTAAAGAGATTGTTTTGGGAGATTATCAAATCTAAGCCAAGGTCAATATATGATATTAAGGTCAAATTGAAATAACCCATAAAGAACTATAAGTAAAATAAGTATAATCTAAAGCCAACAAATGGCACAAGTCCAACACCTTTTAACCAAGAAGGAGATGGATCATACCTTTAGAATGGCAGTTGTCCTAACATATCCCATCTATTTTAGCTCCCGAGGTCCAACTACATCTCCTGTAATATTGCTTCCTACATACAAGGATACAAACAAACACCTATCTACTATCCTTATAGTGTTAGGAAAATCCAATCTACTAGATATAATTTGATCTATCACTTATAAGATCATATCCAAATCATTCATGAATAGAAAAAAAATAATATGGAGGAAAACCAAATATCTATTAAATATCATAGAGAACTTACATCAATGCATACCTTGTTGTTGATGCCATTCTCCCTTGATTCCTTGTTCCTTTATTCTCCCTTTAGCTTCTTGGTCAGGATAGGCTCACTGATTTTTGGATGTGATTGATAGGAAAATCACCTATACAAATGAACAACATAACAATACTTATGAACTTTGCTCTTCTCTTTCTCAAGATTTTCCATTGTTATATAGTTCTTTGGAGGAGGCTTGGGAGAGCTTCTAGATATTTTAGAGATCACTAGATACTCAAATGTTGTGAGTTCCTAGGAACTTGACATGAAGATACACTCATACCTCACCTATCACCTCATAACTCCCAAAATATAGAAGTTTCAGGGGTCATTCCTTGTTCTCCCCTATGTGTCCATGGATGATCTCCAAAAAGGGCTCAAATCTTAGAAAAAAAATGCATTTTATCTTATATCCTCTTATGGATTCCATTCTATCCTGTAGGGTGGAAATTAAGGCTACAACATGCATGCAACATGATTTTTGAGAAGATATATGTCAAAAACAAGGAAGGAGCATTGGACAATAGTAAAGAGGGTTTTCAAGTATTTGCTTGGAACTTCTAATTATGGATTGTGCTACCAAAGAATGCCATGATTGGATAGAGTATCGAAAACACATGGATTTTTTGATGTAGACTGGGCTAGAGATATGGATCACAAAATATATACAGGTGGGTATGTGATTGATCCAGGTGGATATTGGTGGCCAAACACCTATTCCAACTGGCTCCTCTTGACAATTATTAGTCCAACACGTTCTTCTGTAATTCTTTGTAATTGTGGGTTCTACACTTTTGGGGATGTCTGGATCCATACACAGCTTCCGAGTGGATATTGGTGGCCACCCACCTAATCCAACTAGATTATTTTGGAAGTTTTCATGTTAGTACATCTTTTTGTACTTCTAGGTCTGTTTTGGGGCCCTAAACAATGTTTTTTTTTTCTTACCACTGTCAAACTGTAGACTGAATTAGAGTTGGATGAAATAATGTTTAGTTCTCTAAAATACCTTTCCAATGGGCTATCACGCGCCTAAAACAGAGGTCGTATGCAAAAGTTACGACACTGGAAAGTTGAGATACCAACTTACCCATCGGGGCCCACACAACTTTTGGCGTTTCATATGCTAGGGTTAGGTTTTTGGATGTCTAGGGTTTCAAAATTCATGAGTAATGTTAAAAAGGCCTTTGGAGCCTCAATGTAATCATTCTTCTCAGACGGATGCATGTATCATCCACATCTCTTCTCAAAGGTAGCTACCAACATTTAAGGAAGTTGTTTTTTAGTTTTGCAGTTTAGAGTTTCAGTCTATTTTATTCATTCAATAGATGTTATTGTTCATTGGCTATATTTTGTTGTTCTCTATATATATGTGTTATTGTATTCAGTCTGATATTCCTTTCGTTCTACTCATAAATCTGGATTAGTGATATCAGAGTGGTCTGCTCTTCATTTATTTTTCTTCATGCATGTCCCTGACAAGATCTAGGTACAAGAAGTTGGGACTCTAACTAGTCAAGCCTTTGCAAGATCGGCCATGCCAATACTGACAAAAATCCATGGGGGATGAGAAGAAATATGATGTAGTAGGAGATCCTTTTAAAATATTGCTCTAGGAATCCCTTAGGCGGAAAATGAACAAAATGATGGACAACTTTGCATAGATCCTTCGACGACTGCCCACAGGAGATGTATCTTCATCAAGCGACTATGAAACCCCCTTCAAGGTACAAGTAAATTTTCATATTCCATTATTTGAAGGAATGATAGATGCGGATGCTGAAGATAAATGGTTGAATCTGCTCGAAGGGTATTTTCCGTTCCACAAATTTTTCGACAAGGAAGAAATTACTTTTGCACTCCTCAAGGTCATCCCCCATGTTAAGGACTAGTGGGATACTTACTCTGAGCAAAGGGCCATAGAGGAATATGCAATATTTGTGGTCTTCCCCACATTGGATTCCTTCAGGCATTCCATCAAAGAATAGTACTACACTATTGGAAGCTACGAGGACTAGTACACAAGATGGAACACGTTGCGTCAGGAAAGGGACCAGAAAGTACCATATTTCACCAGTATTTTCCATACCCTATGCACCAAATTGGGTATCGAAGACTCTGAATGACATCTGGTGCTCAAATATCGTGGATGTATTCATAGATATATTCAAACAAAAATATATTTTCTGGACATTGTATCATTAGGTGCGACTTATAGATATGTTGTTAATATCGAGCAGAAATTTAAGCAGAAGAGGCGAGAGTTTGGATCTGTAAACTTCTCACATCCGAAGAAGAAAAAAGGAAGCCCCAACCCACAAAACAAGGGATAGAGAAAAGATGGTTTCTCTCAGGACAACCAGTCAAAGTCGCAATCCAAGAAGGGTAACGAGAAGTAGAAGAAGGACACGGGAAAATGGTGTGAATACCATAAAATCCCTTGTACCAACACCGAATAATGTCCCTCCAAGCAGTCACTGGTGCCCGAGATGAAATATTCCGAGTCAAAGGTAGATTCTAACTCTGAATCAAATCCATAAAATGGGAAGCAAATCATCAATTTCAAACCCAGTTCCACTGTCGCTACCACCAAAGTCCAACCAAGAGAACCAGAAGAACCAGAGGAAGGGGAACTCCTCTTTCACTCACAGATGTGGATAAAGTGGAATCGGCTTCATTTCATCGTCGATAGCGGTAGTTAGAAGAAATTGATTTCATCATAGGTCATTAAGTGGCTGGACTTGCCAATAACACCACACCTCCATCCCTACACCATCGGTTGGCTTTGCCAAGAATGAGATCTCTACACCAACCAATCGTTTCTTTTGCCCTACAACATCAAGCCATTCAAAGATGAGGTATTGTGTGATGTTTCTCCCCTTGAAGTTTGTGATGTTATTTTAGGCCAACCATATTTGTGTAAGAGACTTGTTGTGTATGAGTCTAGACCCCACATTGTTATTATTACTTTGGGTAGACAATTATACAGGATACCAGAGGTAGCATCGCCTACCATTATTTATTTAATCTCTGCTAAGCAATGCAGTAAGGTCATTTCACAGACCAAAAATTCCATCTTATTTTTTATCTGTTCTAATAGTAATAAAACGTTCTCCACCACATTCATGACCTTTACACATAACCTCTCTTTTTAGAAGAATAAAGTGGATGGGATCGTGGAAGAGTACATAGACATATTCTCCTCACCAATCGAGGTATTGAAACACTACTAAGTCAAGCATCCAACGGATATAACCTATGGTGCACCACTTCCTAATGGACCAATCTATCGTTTCTTTTTGATAGAAAATGATGAAATGAAGAACCAGATCTAAGATCTTCTTCAAAAGGGGAATATCTGACCCATCTCCTCCCCTTGCGAAAGATCGATTATGCTTGTGCAAAAGAAATACGGGACCTAGAGGATCTACATTGACTACAAAGAATTAAACAAAATCACGGTTTGGAACCGGTACCCAATTCCCCAAATTGATGACCTTCTTAACCAACTCAAGGGGAAAAGTCTCTTCAGCAAGATTGACCTAAAGTTTGGCTACCACCAGGTTCACATCGAACCAACTAATGTATGGAAGACAACTTTCAAATCTAAAGAAGGTCTCTTCGAATGCCTGGTCATGCCCTTTGTCTTAACAAATGCACCAACAATTTTCATGAGATTGATGGATGATGTATTGAGACCCTTCACCAACTCTTTTGTGGTGGTATATCTGGAAGAAATCCTCATCTTCAGTAGAACTTGGGAGGAGCACATGCATCATATTCAACTGGTTTTGGGCACTCTGCGACAACACAAGCTATATGCCAACTTGGAAAAATGCTCCTTTGGCATGAACATGGTTCAATACTTGGGATATATTGTTTATGAACATGGGGTACATGTGGATCCATCTAAGATCCAAGTCATTTTTGACTGGCTAGCCTCGACCACACTAACTAAAATTCAGAGCTTCTTGGGACTTGCCAACTTCTACCGATGGTTCGTGTTAGGATTCTCCCATATTGCATGGGCCTTCATCCAAGTAACCAAGGGCAGTGGCAAGGAAATGTTTGCATGGGGGTAGGCATAACGACAATCATTTGATAATCTGAAGCATCGCTTGTGCTCAGCTCCAGTACTCTCCTTACCTAATCTGCAAAAATCATTCGAGATTGAGACTGATTCCTCCAACTATGTTGTAGGCGTAATTCTCACTCAGCATGGCCATCCAGTAGCATACCATAGTGAGACACTCTTAGATATTGTTTGAAAATACCCCACCTATGACAAAAATATGTATTCCATTGTGAAAGTTTGACGTCAATGGAAACATTACATTATGGGAAATGAGATAATCATCCACACTGATCACAAGCCTTTGCAGTTCATACAGACATAGGGGAAGTTGCAGAATGGAAGCCATCAAAAGTGGTCCACATACCTACAACAATTCCATCTCAACATCAAGTATAAAACAGGGAGAAAAAATAGTGTTGTTGACTTCCTCAGTCGCCCTTCCGTTGTTGCACTCAACACAATGTTCCATTCCTATGGGAATGAGGCATTTGAGTGGCCCCAACTTTATCATCATGACCCTAACTCTACCACCACCTATCAGCTCTTTGGTATAGAAGAGAATTTCACTGATTTTCACATCGAGGATGGACTATTATGCCATCTGGGCCACCTCTGTTTTCCCATGAGAGAGCGTGCAAACATTATTTGGGAATCTCACTACAGTCGGATGACAGGACATTTTGGCGTGGAGAAAACTGTGGTCGTTCTACAGAAATATTTTTATTGGCCAAAATTTCGAGAAGATGTTAGTAAGTATATCATATCTTGCACTGCCTATTCCATTTTCAAGATAGACATCAAGAGGTAAGGATTATACACCCCTCTTCCTACTCCCGAGAGGCCTTGGGAATCGATCTCAATGGATTACATGTTTGGACTTCCATCCACCAAGAACATAAATGATTGTGTATTTGTGGTGGTTGATTAGTTTTCGAAGATGGCCATTATCACATCCTGCAAGAAGAGCATCACAGTGATAGATATTGCCAAGATCTTCTTCAAACAGGTTTGGGTCCATTTTGGGATACCACAGACCATCACTTCATATCAGGATAGTAGGTTCCTCAGCACATTTTGGTCAAGTCTTTGGTCACTGTTGGACACCAATCTCACGAAATCCACTGCTTTCCACCCCCAACCAATGGCTAGATAGAGGTTGTCAATCGAATGATTGTGCACATCCTGTGCATGTACAAATCTAAGCATCTGCATACATGCTATGAGAGTCTTCCTTGTGTTCAACACAATTACAAAGGGGCTCTTCATAACTCCACCAGCCATAGCGTATTTCAGGTGCAGTTTGGATTCCAACCCTTGGGTCCCATTGATGTTGCACTACCTCTTGCAACCACATAGGAAAAATATTCCCATGTTCAATCTGAGGAGGAAAAAGCCACCATATTCATTGAGTGGATTCAACACATCTGCCAATAGGTCCATGATATTTTGCAGAAATCCAATGCTAAGTACAAGCAACACCATGATAAACACCGAGTACCATACCAGTTTCAGGTGGGAGACAAGGTCTGGTTACATTTGTAGAAAGAGTTCCTAACATGGCCCCATCGAACTCTCTGCCCACTTCGATATGGGCCTTACACTATCACCAAGGTTATGGGTAGAAATTATTTCAAGATCAACACTCCACCCTTCCTTGGCTTGTGTTATCACATGCTAATTTGCATTAATTTTTCTCAAAGCATCTTGTCCTTGTGCTATCTTTCCACTCAAATTTTCAAACTTTTTCACCAGCTTCGTCAAGCTCCCATCACCTAAATCCTTCATTCGACCGATCATCCAAAATATTCATGTCCTCCATGAGTAAAAAATTTGGCAAATATCCCAAACCTATATCTAGCCTAAATGATTATCTGAATCCCTTGGTTCCATCACTTCATTAATTTTTTACCTTTATTATCATATTCCTGTTGAAAATTAAAAATATTCCTTTTATTAAGCACCCTTATCCTATCCACAAAGTCATGTGATAAGCCTCATATGCCCAAAGTCCTTAGAAAATAGAAAAAGGGTTTATCATTATTATTATAAATATTTTTATATTAAAATATTTATATTAATATTTGATCCAATATTTGATTTATGGCATCACGTCAAATCATGGGCATGAATCTCAATTTATAATGTGGAAAATTCAAAGTGTGGATGGAGGGTGCACATACATATCAGGCATAGAATTAACATAGGGGTTAATTATGTGAAGGCGGGCCGATATATAAACCGGTGATTTTTGGTTGGGGAGATGTGCCCTTATGTGGTGAATATCGGGGGTAAAAGTAGTGTGGATTAAACCACTCTAGCCCAAGCCTGATATAATAAATGCAACCATTTATCATATAGTTTATGTGCGGCATATTTTCTAGCAATGCATTTCAATAATAATTATGGAATTTCCAATAAATGAGATTCTTCCTCATGGTGAAAAGGTTTTACAGAGGTAAAATTTAAGTTTTAAAAATTAAAGAGATCAATGTTTAATTCCATGGAAAAGAATTAAATGGGAAGATGCACGTGAAAGGAAGACTTGGATAATTATTTATCCAAAGGTTTTACAGAAGTAAAAGAAGAAGATCAAAAGTATTTTACCAAAGATGGTAAACAAGACATGGTTTTCAAAACAATGGGAAACAAACCAATAAATGGTTTTCACAGTGAAATGGTAAATTGGAAAAAACAAGACACAGTAAATTTTGTTCACAGTCAAATGGTAAATTGGACAAAACAAGACATGGTTTTCAAAACCATGGGAAGCAAGTAATAAATGGTTTTTCCAAACCATGGGCATGAATTAAATTATGGAAAATTAATTTTAAAGGATAAAAAATATTTGGGAATTACTTTTATTCAAATATATTGTTCCCAAATATTTAAGGAAAATATGGATAAATAAAATTAGATTTGGAAAAAGCACAAGTGACATTTCAAAGAGGATGCGACAATCAGTTTCCACAACAATTGAGACTTACGAGACAATTTCCAGATGAACCAGAATGATTTTTCAAAATCCAAAGTAGGTTATTGTCAAGAAAGGACCCTAGAACATTAACCTTGTTCATTTTTCACATAGGTGTCACGGATTGGGAGATTTGAGGGAATCTTGGAGCCATATTTTTCTATTATGATTTCATGTTCGATACATGTTTTGGTGACAGATATTCCAGCCAGCTGGAGATGAATTTCAAGAAACTGGGAGAGGTTTTTCTTCAGAACAAGATTATCTACAAAAACCATTCTCCGATTTTACACATATGTTACGGTTTGATAATTACATGTGGCATTTCGAAGCCTATTTATTCTCCTGAAAAACTGGAGATCAGTTAAACATGTCATGTTTTATTTATAACTATTTCTATTTTGGGGAAGAAGCTTAAACGTTTTAGCTCAACTATTGTAATCAGTTTCTAATTAAAAGGAACTCGAAATTGTATAAATGATAGAGGTTTTGAATGTGTTAATGTTGGCAGAAGTGAAAGGGAACTTTTTAGTTGTTTATGAAATCAATTGTAATTTTCTGGAGCTGAATTGAATACATATGCAGAAGCTTTTGAAGTCTCTATGAAAAGATTCTAATGGTGGTGATATGAGTTTTGTCTCCTTTCATTGTATGTATTTCCTGTGTTCTTTATTTCCATTTCGATTTTCTTCTATTTAAATTGGAGATTTAAAGGCCCAGAATTCATCTTATGATGCTCTTGGCTTAAGCAATTTAAACTCGGTGTGTTTCTTCTTAACTAATTCAGAATTCATTTCAGTAATGCTCTGATGCAGTTATTTGTTTTCTCCTTCTTCCTACACTTTTTTTAAACTCAATTTGCAGCTCAGATTCATTTTCTCATTTAGCCTTTATCCTCTGGAGAGTTCTATCGGTTAGTCATTGTTTTCATTCACTTTCAGAATTTTGACTCCATAGCCCTAAGTGTCCCTCCCCTTCCTTGCCAACAAATTTATAGAAACCCCCAAAACAAACCAAATCTAGCCATTGATTGTCAAAGATATACCAAGTGACATGAGATAACCCTCTCTGAGTTGAGCAGGCTAGTGCCCATCTCTAATGTAGGTTGAAACAATTACCTCTATCATTTGTCTATTCAGTCAGAAATTTTTTATAGAGTGTTAGCATTCTGACATCATTGTCGGGGACGAAATTGAAAAATTTTCCCTAGAAAGAACAACATCGTTGAGTTATAAGGTCTAAGAACAATAGACACTTAGTCACATATTGGTTGTATTCCTGCTCTGGTGACTCCACACATCAAAAAAACAGTTTGAAGGTGATTCCATTGGTAGAAGAATCCAGAAATTTAAATTTTAATTGGCAACTCCACTCTCAATGCAGAATCCATCTTCCAAAACAACATTGGCGACTCCATTGTCCGAACATGAGTTCAATATCTGCAAGGTATTCTCCAATCAATCGCTCTTATATTCCTAGCTTTCCAAATTGTATTCCTCACATAGATTGGCAAAAATATTTTCCTAAATTCGAAGATGGGAAAGGAAATGATGTTGCCTTGCACTTGATTAGATTTCACATGCACATATGTAAGTTGGGGGTTGAATTTCATGTGGATTGTTTGATGAAAATGTTTATGACTACTTTAGAGGGGAAAGCAAGGTTATGGTATGAAGGTTTAAAATCAGGCAGCTTATACTCTCTTAAGGATTTCCACATAACATTCTTTAAGCATTACGAAGAATCTAATCCTTCACTCTTTGTGTTTGAATATTGTTGTGAATTTTGTGAACATTTCATTAAGTACCTTGAAAATGTTTTTGGTGATGAAGAATGTATGAATGATGAAATCATAGAAGCCCTTTATGAATATTCATCCCAACAACAAATAGTATCCCCTCCTTTGGTTGAAGGTGAAGATGATCAAGAAATTGTTGCTGAAAGTCATTTTCCTTCTCCTGAACTTGATGAATATATTTAGCAAGATTTCCAGCAAGACAAAGTGTTTCAAAGTTGTATTTCTTCAATATTCAAAGCTAACAAGGCAGGAAGTACTGGTATGGAAGACCAAAATCTCTTAAAGACACAGTAACTTGCAGAGAACTCAAAGAGGTAATTAAACCAATTAAGACACCTAAAAATATCTCCTAAAAAACCTAGAGGCTCCCCAGTATGGTCACCGATTCTGCGATAGTGAGAAAACCCCCTACAGACTACACTAGGGTTCTAATGTGAAGGTAGAGCTAACCGTCTAATGTATCCTACTTTTAACAAATGTCCCGACAACACCCCACATTCATATATAAAGTACAAAGTATAGGGATCTGGTAATCTTACCTTGAACTCTGCATTCAGTGTTGATCCTAATGCGTTCGGTTGCTTATCGACTGCAAATATCCTCCCAAAACTAACCTGCATTCACCAAAAGACAAACAAGAAAATGAAAAAAAGCATTATATATATGAACTAATGGGTTAGATGTCATAAAAAAATGTAAATCAATCATACAGATTAAACACATCATATGGTGGGACAACAAAAGTACTTCTTTATATTAATCTCATAAAGTCACTTACAAAATGAGATCGGTGATTGCTCCTCAAACCCGGTCCTGAGCTCCTCTTCACCAAGCTCCAACTGCTTCCACGTATCCTTATTCTCTCACACTTCTCTCTAGAGAATGGGCATAGGATTATTGATGAGGAAAAAGGGCAAGAATAGGGAATTCTGGCTCAAAACTCACAATGTGGTTGCAAATTCTTGGGGCAAGGGGGGAATTAGGAAATGGGCAGAGTTTCACTTCTTTCATGCTTCTCTCTAGAATGGGACCCCAACACCTTCTTTTATATGCCAGAAAGATATTTATTCGATTGGGTGATGGTGATCTAAAATTTTAACTTGATCTTTAACCATTACTTGCATGTGAATTTTTTAATTGTTAACCATCTTTATGAATGCAAAATTAAAGAACATTCATCAAGCACATGAGAACATAAGCATGTAAGAAAACCATCTATGAACAAGAATTGGTAACAAAGTTCACCAGACTTTCTGGCTACCTCTCCGGGCCACATTCCAAATGGGAAGGCCGATAGATTAAGTATTCAAATGCTTACAAAGTAACTTTTGATTTCTGTCTGTCATATACAGTAACAAACTTCAACAACAGTTGCAAGATGAAATTCTGAGACTTTTAAGTATAAACATGGATACATTTATGTGTATCTGGAAAGTTTTGTGAACACTTTTCTATCTGGATGCCTGAATGCAAAAACTGAAGTTGGATCTGGAATCCTTGCGAAAAATAGAGACTTTTGAGTATAAACTTGATATATTTATGAAACTGGACTCTGAATGCCCTTTTTGGCACAATTCCCAAATCTTCCCCTGATTGTACAGTCTGTATGCCCTCGGGATGCATGTCAATTCTGTACCACCTCAAACTACGTGCAAATACCACCTTGGTCTATGTGCAAATTCACTTCGATCACTATGCAGCATCACCTCGATCTGCATGCCTGTCTCTGCTTGCATCAAAACTCTTTCTCCCTCCTCGGGATTCGTGCCCATGCCCCATTTAAATAATAAAAAACAAGGGTTTTGGGGGAGCGTGAGCTATGGGCCACGCCCCCTCCGAAATCCCCCAAATCTAGGAAACTTTTAAATATTTTGTGTCATTCCTTGCCACGTCCCATGACGGTGGCGCATTGGTAGTTGTAGTTGTTATGACTTGGGGTCAAACCTGCGGGCTTCTCCTCCATACACATATTTGTTATAACATTTGATATATTGTATGGTTGCATGCGATTTATGTTATATCATATTTTGACTTATGATATGGTTTAATATATGCACGTGATTTGTGTTATATCACATTTGAATGGTTTTAATATATGTTTCGGCGCACCATATGATATGTTTTAAACATATGGTATGGTATTACATATGTGTTATATGATTTTAATACCCATATTATATTATATGGTGTGTTTTTCTATGGTTTTGACATTTGGTTTTAATATTATATTTTGGGTTTTTTCATATGGTTTTTGATATCCATTTAAATACCAAGGGGATGCCTTGGTGTTGGCAAGTTCAAGGGATAGGCTCTTGACCATCCTTTTTTTTCAAACCAAATCATATTTAACCCATTTTAAACCATTTTTAATCCATTTCTAATTATCTTTGATGAAACTTCCATTGCTCATCTCTTTGTCACTTGGAGGTAGTTTTTCCTGAAATGAACGTCACCGGAAAGCTGTTGACGAGCTCGTCCACTTTGTAAGATTTAATTTTCCATTTGAATACTTTAAATCTATCAAATTTTGAGATGATTCACCTGGATCAAACCTTCCTACTGGAAATCTTTTTGACCACAAAAAGTATGAAATCATTCAAACATGAAGTGAGGGCATGATCTCCCCACTTGACCTTTATCACCTATCCATTCTTCCTGGAATCTATACATCTGACTCAGCAATACCACAATCAACAATGCACTAACATTGTTAAGTACATTAATCACATTCTTAATCACATCTTCATTCAACATTGTCGGACCCAACCACATATTGTTGATGAGTAATAAGCTGAATATAAACATTGAACATGTGAAAGAGATTGTACCCAAACCATGCTGACTTTTAACCATAGAAACACTATCAACCAAAACAGGTGCATTGTAGTGAAATGACACTTCTTTTTCATGCTTAGGATT
>ML788505.1:3769-18787 GCA_009831015.1 Picea engelmannii
CAAAAAGTGGCTAAGTATGGAATGAGGGATTCGTGCATGCTCTATAGAATTTGATATCCACACTTTATAAAAGTATATATTTAATATGAATTACTCGTTTATCGAAAAATTTCTAGGCCTAGAACTAGCGGATACACGTGTTCAGATTTCCACTTACTTTTATATCGCCAACCCAGTCGTTCTCTTTCCCATTTGATATTGTATAGATTACATGTAGCAGTTATTACATATTACATGTAATGTGTAATACATATTCAATTTTGAGCCCACCAGTCATGGAGTCCGTCTGTCAATTTGTATATCGTGAAACTTTGAGTGCTGTTTGGAGGAAACAGACCAATAGAAGTACAATGTTGAGCCAGCTTGACCGCAAATTCACTTTTTAATTTGTATATCACGCAACTCTAGGTGTTGTTTGCAACACAGAAAAATATAGGCCCAATTTTACTCCGGCAAGCCAAGAACCCGCGATCCAAAAAGTGGCCAAGTATGGCATGAGGTTCGTACATGATCTATAGAATTTGATATCCATACTTTATAAAATTGCATATTTAGTATGGATTAATTGTTCCCCGAAAAATTTCTAGGCCTAGAACTGGCAGATACATGTGTTCATATTTCTACTTACTTTTATATCGCCAGCCCGACTGTCCGCTTGCTCGTTTCATATTGTGCATATTACATGTAATATGTATTACATATCACATGTAATGTGTAATACATATTCAATTTTGAGCTCACCAGTCTCGGAGTCCGTCTGTGGATTTGTATCTCAAGGAACTCCAACTATTGTTTGGAGGACATGGGACAATAGAAGTGCAATGTTGAGCCAGCCACCCCGCTCGCAAGTCCGCGATCCAAAAAAATGGCTAAGTATGAAATAAGGGATTTGTACATGCTCTATAAAATTTCATGTCCATAGTTTATAAAAGTACATATTTAGTATGTATTGCTCCTTTCTCGGAGTTCGCCAACGCTAGAGTTTGTCTATCAATTTATATATCAAGGAACTCAATGAAAGTAAAATTTTGAGCCAACCAGCCTACAAGTCCACTTGTAAATTTGTATATCACAAAATTTCGGGTGCTATTTATAATGCACAGAACAATAGAGGCCCATTTTTGGAGCCCACTATCCCGAGAACCCGCGATCCAAATGGTGTACATGCTCTATAAAATCTTAGCCAACCCGCAAGTTCGCCTGTCAATTTGTATATAGTGGAACTCTGGGTACTATTTGTAGGACAAAGAACAATAGAGGCCTATTTTTCATCCCACCAACCCAAGAACCCGTGATCCAGAAAGTGGCCAAGTATGGAATGCAATATCCCTACATGCTCTATAAAATATCATGCCCATACTTTATAAAGGTAGATATTTAGTTTTCCTTTCTTTGTACACATACTGTTGTGGTCATGACACAGTTGGTGTTGCACATGAATTATGACATATGCACCAGAAATCCAACCGATCACTTTCATTTCCTTGGCCAATTTTGTGCCCGTAGGTTCTCCGCTATGCATTATCGAACTCTTATTCTCCGTGTTCCAAATATACATCTCGCATCCAAAACTTGGGTAATCCATGTCTATACTCGCGGGTTCCCAAACGACGGAGTACCACATTTCATGTCCATCTACATCTCTACATCACAAGTCCCACCGACCACCATTTGTTTTCATAGTTCACGAATTTTATGCTCATGGGTTCCTTTGTGGGTGCCATCCAACTCTCATGCCCCATGTGTGCATTTTACATTCTTCTACCCGAAACTTCGGTGATCTATACATGTAGACAATCGCGATTTTGAACCGTCTGTCAATTTTTATATCGTGGAACTCTTGGTTCTATTTGTAGGAAACATAACAATAGAGGCCCAATTTTGAGTCCGCTAGCTCGAGAACCCGTGATCGAAAAAATGGCGATCCGTACATACTTTATAAAGGTGCATATTTAATTTTCCCTCATTTGTACACATACTGATTTGGTCACCACACATTTGGTGTTGCACATGAATTATGAAATATACACCACGAGTCCGATCGAGTGATTTCATTTCCTTAGCCAATTTTATGGCCGTGAATTCCTGGATACGCCTTATCGAACTGTCATTCCCTTTGTTTTGAGTGTACATCTTCCATCCAAAAATTGGGAAATCCAAGTATATGGTCGGGGGTTCCCAGATGACAGAGTGGCAGCTTTCATGTCCATCTATATCTCTACATGACGAGTCCAATCGACCGCCATTCCTTTTCATAGTTCATGAATTTTATGGCCACGGGTTCCTTTGTCGGTGCCATCCAACTCTCATGCCTCGTCTACGCAGTATACATCCTATGCCCAAAACTTCGGTAATCTATAATTGGACTTGGACTCGAAGCTTGCAACTCATTTGATAATTTTGTTTAATTAAATTGTACAATATCAATATTTAATATTCATATTTTAGTACATAAGTCTACATGTCAATTTGTATATCGTGGAACTCCGAGTGTTGTTTGGAGGACACAGACCGATACAAGTGGAATATCCAGCCAACCAATTAAATTGTGAAATATCAAAATTTGTATATCATGGAACTCTAATCCATAAACAATTGCCATGCTAGACCCGCCAGCCCTACAGTCCATCTGTGAGTTTGTGTATCGCGAAACTCCGAGTGTTTTTTGGAGTACACAAAACAATAGAAGTGCAATGTTCAATACACAAGTTCGCTTCTCAATTTGTATATCGCCGAAGTCTGGGTACTATTTCTAAGGCACAAAGTAATAGAAGCCCAATTTTGAGCCCACCAGCACGAGAACCCGTGATCCAAAGACTCTAGATGCTTCCCTTTGCTATGCTCCTTGAAAGCCTACACAAAATCACACTTTCCATACTTAGCCACTTTCTCACAATTCCACAAATATAAAAACCCTCTACTGAACTGCACCATCATTCCCTCTTACGTTTTACGTGTTTTGTACTAAAAAATTTCGACTAATGTAGTTTCACCGTTGGGCACTCACCTGTCCTCACTATCTCCTGTAAACTTATTTTGAATCCCATCCGACCGCTTTCAGACTTGGCCATTCCTTCCTTGCTTGCTCTTCCCCATCTCCGTCACCTTCGTAAATTTCCATAATAAAAAATAATGTTTGTACATATATATATATGTGTGTGTGTGTGTGTGTGTGTGTTTGTGTCTTTTTTCTAAATATTTAATGCTAACAGCTCATCATGCAGGCACCATCTAAATTGTCATTGATGGGTGCAAGGCTCGAGAAGATCTGCCATGAATACACACTAAATCAATATTTGCGGATCCTTTTGTTATCCCTTCCCACTATTAATTTCAAATACTATGGAATGTCATTCGCACGCCGTCAGCTTGGTTCTTTCACGAAACCTCCAATCCTTAAATGTTCTTTGTCGTAACCACCACCTTCGCACTTCTAAGTATGCAATAATTAAGTTTTACTTCTAACAGCTCACCATACAACATGCATAGAGATTGTCATTAATGACCGAAGAGCTCGAGGAGATATTCCATTCGCACGCATTAAACAAACATTTCAAAGGGGTTATATTGTCCCCTCCATTTCTTCATTTCAACCAACGTCTAGACCAAACTGATGTTTTCATTAACTACTACTAGCAGCTACACAATAGTTTTGTAGAGATACAAGGAACATCTTCGGGCCTGAGGACCAGAACCACCACAGTAACAAAGCATCGCTCCAACGACCTACCATAGTAACAAAGCAACCCAAAGTTCTTCAAACAAAGGAGGTTCATCCTAAAATTGATAGTTCTCACAATATTCTCGTGCATAAGAAGGGAACATGATTGTAGGGAAGGCGGAGGAGCCCAAAATTTAGAGTGAAAACATGGATCTTGACGTTGATCTGGATAACATATTCTGCAACCTTGATCAACCAGGAGACGTGATTTAGCATGGCTACCCAATGGACATAGTTGATACCGAATTTTTTGACGAAGATGAATCCTTCATATTCCAGAGTGTTCTTTTTGAAAGCGATTCTAAAAAATTAATTATTGCAAAAAGAAATGTAAAAAATAAGAAAATAAAACATCATTTAGAACTTGACCTTGCCAATATGTAGGCATCCAAAATCTCTAAACTTCACATGGAAACCAAAGATGCTCTTCATGGTTCCATTGGAGTCATTGAGGCTGAGAATGCCATACTAAAGGACCATATCAAGGAATTAGAGGAAGCTTTGTTTCCTATTCCATTGCTTGGCAGTCCTTTGGCAATGGCCATGCCTGCGACTCCCTGGACCCCTATAGCAAAGCTAAAAGGATTCTCCATCTTCCTCGCATCCTGTAGAGGATATGTGGAGAAAAATATCAACAAAATAATGGAACTGATTACTAAGACCTGGGAAACATCACAAAATATGGATTCCCTGGGAAGTAGGGCACAAAACTTGCTCCAACTTCTGCAAACAGATTTAGAAAATGAAGAAAATTTCTATTTGCACATGGTCATCCCTTTTGCCTTTCATGTCAAAAACATGGCAGACATGGAAAGAAGACAACGTGATCTCTCATCTAGAAAATGGCTCACTCAATTAGAAGCATGCTGGAAAGAGAAGGTGAAGAACCTGTATATCATCATGCAATCATGTGAGCAAACAATATCAAATAAAGAAAGATTATTCACAAATCTCACCAAAATGGACTTAGCCGGAAGGACCAACGACTTCTAGGACCCCAGCTTAATCGTCAACTCATTGGCATTATCCAAGCAAGATTTCCATAAACAAGTTGATAATTTTAAGGCTTTCTCTTTAGAGAAATTTTACAGGATTCTTAAATATCATGAAGAACACGTGGACAACTGGCTAGTCTGCTATTCGTTACAGAATGGATACATTCATCAGGCTCTGTGTAATCTTTCTATTGATCTAAGAGAATTAGAAAATGAACTTTTTAGCATTAAAATCAAGAATGACATCAACGTCGCTCCCTTGAGAAGTTATATTGTGGAGAGATTGAAGCGGGTCGCCAACGAATCAACAAGAAAATAGCAAAAATACTTATATGGAACATCGCTATAAATCCTTTGTTTATCAATCCAGTTATTCAAGCGGGTCGGCGACGAAAACCAACAGGAAAAGGATTCAACAAGCAAATACCAAAAATACTTATATGTAGCATGGTTGTAAGTCTATACTGATAGGACTTTCTTTATCAATCTAGTTATTCCACCTTTTTTGAATAAAAATCTATAGCCAAAGACTGATATCTTCCCATTTCTACTTTTCAGGTATCACACTCTACCGTCTTCCACTTCTTCTTTCCACATTCCTATTTCTTGTACATATTTCTCTTATGGTCTGCGAGAGCCACAATCCTAGTCTTTATGACAAACACATTTAAATTTTCAGGAATATGTAACAAACTATTATTTTTTTCATATATTCCAAATAAAACTATTCTTTTGTCTCCTTATATATTTATGTGCTCCTAGTTTTTTATCTTCAGCTGTGTTGAATGTCAAGACATTATGTTTATTTTATTTCAATTCTTTTTTTTTCTGATGCATATCTTTTTCTGCTTGGTCTGTTTCAATATTAAATTTGAGATATCATATTTGACATATATATAGATATATATCTTTAAATTTCCAGGAATATGTAACACATTTTTTTTTTTTATATATAAATGTCATAAAATTGTGCTCAATACTTTTTTTTCTACTCACACATATAAAGAGTATGCCATTTCTTGCATCCTTACCACCTCTCCTTCATACTGCTTGTCACATCTACGCTGCAATTTCAAGGCCCAAGTCCAATTCTGCTATTACATCAACACAAGGCCCTAATTCAAATAGTCTGCAAGTCCGCTTGTCAATTTGTATATCGCAGAACTCTGTGTGCTATTTGTAGGGCATAGAACAACATGGGCCCATCTTTTAGCCCACCAGCTGGAGAACCCGTGATCCAAAAAATGTAATTTATGTTGTCCAAGAACCTATAATTTCATAAGTTTCAATTTCTTTTGTTTCCATGAGCCCTTGTTTTGAAGAAAACTAATTCGGGAATGTTAATTTTTTTGTGTTTTTGTCCACAAACCTATTTAACAGATGTTACTACTATTTTATTGTGTTTTTGTCCACGACCGTATGTAAAGAAAACTAATTCGGGAATGCTAGATTTTTTGTGTCCAAGAACCTTTTAAATGTTAATAATTTTTTATAGATTTCAGGAAAAACTAATTGGGGAATACTATATTGTACATGGAAACCACATGTACTTCAACTTCCTACCCACATGTCTATACTCGATCGCATTTATTCTCATTCCAACTTGGCAGGGACTACACTTCCATGCAACACTTGTTAATATAGTAAAAGAATTTCACGCAAATTATTAATATATTAAATATATACCTATCCACCCAAATATCAATATTATTAGTTCGTTTTTTCTCATTTTATTGAAAATAAACATTTCACTTATTTTTTTTTACTTTGAAAAAAACATTGATGTAGATACAAAGAAATGATTTTTAAGACATTTCAAAGAGTGCATATGGTTTTATGATTTTAGCGGATTTGCTAATTTAAAAGATTTAAATAGTTTAGGTTCATATTTTGATTTGTGCAGAGCCTTTTATATTATATTATAAGAGAGTGTGTTTGGTCTTATGTATTCATTTGATTTCTTCATCAAAATGATTTAATTACATAGAGGAATTCTATGTATTGAATTCTATGATTTGATTCCTTCTGAGTTTTGTTCAATTGTTAAAAGGATTTAATACTTAAAAGGATTTAATACATATAAAGGATAAATTGATTTAAATAACTATTCTTAAGATATAGGAGATCTCTTTGTTTAATTATATTTATGAATTTTGATATGAATTCTTTAAATACCAATTTTCACTAAGCAAAAGTTGTAAAAAAAATACTAACAAAAAGAAACAAACAAGAGGTATATGTTCATTGTTGGAGTTGTGTTAGGATTTACTCCTAGCATATTTGACCTTGTAGCTAAAGACAAATCACCATCTCTTGTTGTCCTTGTTGACTGGACATGTTAGAGCTTTTATTTCTAGTTGTTTAGTTTCTTTCACTTTGAGAAAATAAGCTCATTGCCATTACATGTTCCTTCAACATGGTCATTAATGATTTTTTCCTTCATATTCAAATGGATGTTGTTCACAGGGATTAGGCAGTTAGATTCATATAATAGACTCTGCTTCCTTATTATGATTATAATCTAGCATTGAGCAAAAGTTGGGAAGCAAGATTCATCCATTACCCTATTGTTCCATGAATATGCTTTCATCCATTATTGATTAGGATAATGTGGATTTCCCAATGCAAGTAGTGTAAGATTTCCCTAAGTAACCGATAAACATTATGTATTGGTCTCCAATAGAGCCTAATTTTATATCTTGTAGCTAGTCATTAGCTTGATGTAAGAGACAAATCTACTCACCTTGTGGTGGATAGGATCCATGTGAAGCACCCACTATTGGGCTCATTATTCACTTTTGATTCTCTTTTTTTTTTCAATTTATGTAGGGCTCCATGATGGTTATGTTTATCATTCACTTTTGATTTTCCATTTTGTTCAACTTACACAAGGTTATATAATGCTTATGTTTATCATCTCCAACCTTGCTATCTAGATTAAGATCATTGTTGTTGACAAGCATCATACAATGATACACCTTATTTACATTGGCACTTCATGTAAAAGGAAAAATTCTTGGGCCGATTACCATTATAGGTATTTTGTAAAAGAAAGAACATAGTCAATTTTGCCAATGAATTAATTTAAAGGCGATTTGGAGTAGATGGTAAAAATGACATCTAGGAGGCTTAATGGTTCAATGCTCTCAATAGGCTTAATGGTTCATTACCCTCAATAAGAAACTCACTTTAACAGGTGTTCAAAAAATTGAAGCTTTTGCTTAAGTTTTGAACTTGTGACCAATTAAAATTATACTCAATATTATAAAATTCATAACCAACTTTATTAACTAATTATTTGAAAATTAATTTGATAAAACAAAATAAATCCAAAATCCAATAAACATAAATAAAGTAAAAAAAATTTTTAAATGAAAATCATATTTTCCTTCATGCATAGCATGGAGTGTTGTTTATAAAGACAAATGCAAAACTCCCTACGTAATGTTTGACTTTCACACTCCATGAACTCTCCATAATCCATTAAAGTACAATCATATTAAAATCTTAAACTTTAAAGTTATTAAAATTTAATAAGATAAATTTTTAATTTGTAAATGAAAGTTATATTTTAATATATTTGACGGATAAAACTTATCAATTTTTGAATTTGAAATCGTGACTTCTTAATGTTTACCCAAACGTCTTTCAGTGGGACCAAATCGCTTTCAGTTTACTTATCGGCTAAATGTCCTCTGCCTTAAGGAAAATCCGACGGCCCAAAACAATCCTTCAGAGCGAAGATTGATCTTAGCCGTTATACGTCTTAAAGTAACGGACGAAGTTGTTACTGTACATAACTTGGTGTGAATCGTTCTTTAGGCGGAAATGAAAAACAGGTATTTATTATTTTAATTCAAAATAATCAACGGCCAATATTGAAGATTCCAACAATCGGACGGTCTAGATTTTTTTCAAGATCCTTTTCGAGTACATCGGCAATGATGAATCATTATTCCTCTGTCTGTCACTTTCTACATCAGAGACCTGTGAAGGACTGGGTGACTCCGGTTTTCTCTGGGATAAATAAATTAAATAAAAATTGTTTATCGGGATCGATTGCACACGTGGCATTCAAATAACCGTTCGATACCATTGTTAGTGGAAGTAGCGGCCAGTTAAAAACAAAAATAACGGTGAGAAGAGTAACTGAACGGAAATAATATCGCTCTCAAACTTTTACAGCGATGCAGAGTTATAAAGATTTATTTATTTATTTCTTTCTGTGTATTCAATTTCAACATATTAAATCATTAGCATCTTTCTTACGATTTCATTTATTATTTTTATTAAAAAATGTTTAGAGAAAATAAATGTAATATATATGAAATATTTTAAAAATTATAAATAAAACAATTATGGCATCATTGTGCTGTCGACATCATATCCACTTCAGGTACAATCGCCACAAAATTCTGTAGACGAGAATTTTTCGTCCGTCGTACTGTTCGTACCAACTGATGTACACAAGACCAACTGTTCGTACAATCGTTATTTTATGTTCGTACAACCATTATTTTATTGTGTGGAATAAACACAGAGTAAGTAAAATCAAGCATGACTGGTTCTTAAAAACGTTTTAAGAAATGAGTGTTTTTTTTTGTTGATTTTTTTAGGATACTTATTTGAAATTGGATAGAAAATTGTTAAATCTACATATTAGATTTGAGTGATTATTTCTATATAATCTTATTATTTTAAAAGTTTTTTAGTATGGTGAATTTATTTCTACATTCCAAACTAGATTTTAAACAACAAAAAAATAATGCACAAAATTCCCGTCTAAAAAATCATAATCAAAACCTATCAGAAAAAAAAAGAAGAAAATCTGCGTCTAAAAAATCATAATCAAAACCTATTGATACAATTTAAGAAGCTTAAGAACGATAAGAGGTTGTTGGAAAACCAGTTAGAACAAATCCAAAAGGAAGCATCAAAATTCTCAATAGCAAAAATCCAAGTTGTAGAAAAAAGAACAAATATGGATCCAATCCACACCACAACTCAACCAGTTGCTAATATAGTTGAAGAAAAGACATATACAGATGTTGGAGTACAATTGATGGGAAATCAAAGTGGATGTACTAATAGAAGTTCATCAATTAACCAATAAGCATCGATGCTCGAAGAAAATCATATACCAAAATTAAAATCAAGAAAATGTTGAGTGAGTGCATGAAGTTGGTTGACGATAAAGTGGCAATGGGGTGAGAAGGAAAGAACACTCACAATAATGTGCGTGCATATCTAGAAATGTTCACGTATTCCTAATGTGACAGGTTCATCAAACCCTGAACCTTCACTCAACAAGCCACGTAGATACGTTCCCAAGAACGCACAAGCATTCTTGAGAAACACGTGTACATGAACGTGTGTGCGTTCCTAAAAAAATTGAAATAAAAATAATGTGCATGCATTCCTGTTAACATGAAATATCTCTCTATCCCGCCGCCCCCTCTCCCTACCTCCATCTATCTTCCTCTTTCTCTCTCTCTCTCTCTCTCCAACCACTCTCTCCCTCTCTCTCAATTGTTGTCTCACACCCTCTCTCACTCTCCCTCTCTCTCTTCCCCCTCTTCTACCACTTCTTGTCTCCTTCTTCCCCCCTCTCTACCCAAGTGTCCCCCTCCTCCCCCCCTCTCTCTCTCTCTCTACCCCTCTCTTTCTCCCCTCTCCCTCTCTCTAACCCTATCCACTACTATTTATCTCCCTCTTCCTCCCTCTCTACTCTTCTATATATCTTCCCCGCTTCTGTCTCTCTCCCCCTCTGCCACTCTTTTTCCCCATCTCTCTCCCTCCATCTATTTCTCTCTCTCATTCTCTCTTCCTCTCTCTCTCTTCCTCCTTCTATACTACTCTCTCTCTCTCTTTCTCTCTCTCTCATCCACACCTCTCTCTGGTACTTCATATTCCCCTATCTTACTATCTTCCCCTCTGTCAATCTCTCTCTCTCAAGAGAGTGGGATATAGAGCACAAGAAAGAGAGGGGTGAAGAAAACTGACGTACTATGAGGTTTCCAAAATAGGTTTGTCTTTGACCTGAAATTTGGCTCTAAGTTTAAATTTCAAAACTATCCTTTTCTATTGTTTTAGGACAACAAACAATCAAGTACTTTCTGCTCATAAATTTTGATGGTTAACTGCTCTTTTGAGGTGCCCTTGCAAGTGTTTTCATAACCCACTGGTAGCACATGCAATATACTCAAAACAAATAACACTCCTCACAATATTTACAACTCTAAATGTTAAACTACACATATAAGAATGCATGAAATTGGACACAAGTATTTTTGGTCAACATGACCCTGGATAAACCCCCCCCCCCACCCCCGAGGAAAACCAGTTTGGAGATAGATGTATATAAAACATATCAAATCAAAATGTACAAGGAAAACATATACAAGTGAACTTGATACAATAGTAACCCCTCTCAGATGCTTTGGAGTCCCTTGAAGATGTGTCTTCTAGCCCATTGAAGCAAGGTGTGCTTTTCCTTGGTGCGCCTTTCCTCTCTTGCTAACCCTTGGCCCTCTTTAATTTTCCTTTGTCTTTGCCTTTGATATGCCTTTAACTTTTCCTTTTCCCACTTGAACCTTTCTAAGGTCTTTCTCTTTTCTTTAGTCTTAGCACCCTCTACACAAGTGCACCCTCCTCCTTGGCTTGGTGCACAACTAGCCTTACTGCACCCCTCCTCTATAAATATATTCCTCTAGGTGGTGTGCGTCTTTAGGCTCTCACTAAGGTTCCATATAAGTAGTGAGCACCTCCTCCTTCATGAAATCTCTCATGAAGCTATGGTGTGCCCTCCTTGAAGATTTGTGCCTCCCTTCCTCCAAGTGAGTCCCTAAGTTTGGAATGTTCCCTCCTTCATGTGAATGCCCCAAACTCCATGGAAGAACCTCCTCACATGCAGTGCACCTTCCTCCCTCAGTTAGCAATTCCTCCTACCTTGTGTGCCCTCCTCTCTTCAAGAAATGCACCCAAGTTCTCTTCTTCTCCTTCTCTCCTCTCCTCTCAAATCTCTCAAGTAAAGAATGAGGCTCTTCTTTACCCTTTTCCTTCCTTTATCCTCTCTTTGTCCAAACCCTAAAAGATCAATTTCCTAGATCCAATATAGCCATGTCTAATAAATGGGTTAGATTTAACCCAAAAATCTCACTTAGGAAACCCACTTTCCTTAGTTTTCCTCATGTCCTTTAACTCACCCACAAAGTGAATTAAATGTCACTTTAATAACTTAAGTGACATATTTCACTTTTGTCTTAAAATCCCAAGTCAACATGAAAATAGAACATAAAGTAAAGTAATAAGGGTAATAGTCTCCCCCTTTGTGTTTAGAGTCTCACAAACACAAGGGGACCACTTTCCAAGGTACCCAAATCTCAACACTCCCTCTTGCTGAGGAAAGTGACATCCACCCCCAATCTCATCCCTGCAGCGGACATGGTTGCCTACTGGAAAATACTCAGTGAGTATTGTTGTACCCTGATCATCAAAAGTTGTCTCTGACACATATATGTGCAACCTGTGTGATCTATAGATGGAAGTGCATATCCACCTATCCAAGGTCACCTAGATCTTGGCATTACACCAAATATCTCAACCTTGGAATCTCACCAAGGATTTCTACCTTCTGGTATCTCACCAATGGTCACTCTCTTGGAATCTCACCAAGAGACACTCTTTTGGCATCTCACCAAGAGTATTCCCCTATTGGAATATGACCAAGAGTATAAGGATCTTGGCATCTCACTAAGATCCTTAACTTGGCCTCTCACTAAGTGACTTCCACGTGAAGTGGAACCTGAATCTGATCTGCTCATCTCCATAACCAAGTGAGGCTCAAGCCTCTATGGTACCCTGCTCCTCCTCCTCGTCAATCTCAGATTATATGAAGCCTCTGCAACAACCCTCTATCTATTCGAAAACTCTGAAAATGAATTTTTTCTGGGTGGACAAGTCACCCGTGAAGATGGTGTCCTCGAAAACTGAGTCTCAGCTTCCTATGAATCACTACTATAAGTCAATAGGTCCTCCTCAACTCTGTTTCCCCACCTACCGCTGGATGGTGTATCAACTGACAAACAACAATTGGCAAACACACATTCCCTCACAAACTGAGAAACAAACTCCTCCTCCTTTGTTGTCATTGCACTACCATTCGAATGCTTTTTCTTCTTATTCTTGGGACACTGTACTACATAGTGAACCATCTCTCTATAAGAAAAGCATCTCATTGTTCTCATGTCTCTCTCTTTCCCACCACCAATATGTTGTCGTTTGGCCCTTCCCTTGGGACCCTGCCTAGCACCGATGTCAGCCTTCTTCCTTCCCTTAGTCCACATAGAAAGACCCTCATCACCCTCTGGAATATGTTGTTGTCCTGAAGATACTGAGTTGCATCTCAGATCCTCCTATACGAAGTCATCCCAAAGTCTCTCCTAGGTAAGCATGACCTCCAGGGCTACAATGCCTCGTACAAATGAACCCCAAGGTTTGGAAAATCTATTTAAAGTTTTCCTCACCAAGAAGTCAAGATCCACAATCTCCCCGATTGCGACCAACTTGTATCAGTTATACATAAATATGCCAATGTATGATGTAAGCATCTCATAATCTAGCATCTGAATTCTCCTGAGCTTGTCCTAGAAAACCATCTTTCGGTTTTGATTTGGAATCTGTTAAATCTTGCACAATGAGGCCCATATCTCAAAGGCATAGTATTTTCCAATCAAATGGGGTATGATGTGGTCCCTCAAGGCATCACAAATAATCCTCTTCATTTTTTTTTCCCTCTTCCCGGACTCTGCCACCAAAAAGGGAGAAGTGACAAGAGGAAGAACAATGGGAGCTAGAACTATATCCCATAGTTCAAGATCCTCCATGACAAAGATAATCCTGGTCTTCCAAGGGGACCAATTTCTAGCTCCATCTGGCCTATCCTCGGTTGGGACACCGACATGGTTGTCCACTAAACCTCACACTAATGCTAAAACTGCACAATAATATTGCCTCACTCCTTTCAACACAAGTGTGAAAAGAGAGGGTCTAAAGACAACGTCACTCCTGAAAACACAGGTGTGAAAAGAGGTTGTCCAAAATCAACCTCATTCCTGTCCACATAGGTATGATAAGAGGCTATCCAAAAATGTCCAAAATAGTCCTAAAACTGTCCAACAAATCATCCAACAAGTTGTCCAACAAAATTATCAACAAGTTTTCCTAAAAATATGCCAACAAGTTGTAAAGAAATTGTCCACTGAATTCTCTATAAATCAACAATGCTTTGCCACCAAGGGATCTGATACCATGAATAAAACTGAGGTACTATGAGGTTGCCAAAATAGGTATGTCTTTGACCTGAAATTTGTCTCTAAGTTTAAACTTCAAAACTATCTTTTGTTGTTGTTTTAGGACAACAAACAATCAAGTACTTTCTGCTCACAAATTTTGATGGTTAAGTGTTCTTTTGACGTTCCCTTGCAAGTGTTTTCATAACCCAATGTTATCACATGAAATATAATTAAAACAAATACCACTCCTCATGAGATTTACAACTCTAAAAACTAAACTACACATCTAAAACATAGTTACCAACTTAATGAGAACTGTGACCTCAAAACGAGAACTTTGGCCCAAAAAACCCATATTTTTGCATAAAAAACATCAAAATCAACCCCCAAATCAAAAAGTGATCCTATCGGTGGTATCATTTTTTAAAACGGGGTCAAAATTACAACATTTTTCAAACATGGGCTTCAAAACTTAGATAGTAGCTCATAAAAACCTTAAAATCAACACCTAAAAACAAATAAGATGTTTTTGAATTTTTTGTTTTATTTTCAAAATGTTAAATTTTGACATCATTTTAAATCTTATTTTTATCACTTGGTACCATTAAAACCAAAACCTCAAAATCAACCATCAAATTGAAAAGTACCACTACCGATAGCACCAATTCTAAAATTGGGGTATGAAAATGACACATTTTTATA
Source organism: Picea engelmannii (assembly GCA_009831015.1). Lineage (NCBI taxonomy): Eukaryota > Viridiplantae > Streptophyta > Pinopsida > Pinales > Pinaceae > Picea > Picea engelmannii. The sequence continues at coordinate 18,481 of ML788505.1, forward strand.
ATGTGGTAAAACAACTCATCATTACTGTAAACAAAATCAGAAAAGAAACCCTTAAATGTTTACTTTTTAAATGTTATTATCACACAAAGCACAAGGTAAAACATAATGCCATGAAAATATCACAATATACTTTAAAAATTCAAAGCCACTTTTTAATATTTTTTTACTTTTAATAATAAAACAATAAATACAAGTTACATTGAATGAAACATAAATAATTTCTTAAAAGTATTGTTATATTGACCATATTCAAAACATATGAGCTAAAAGCTAATAAAATTGTGAAAAATTAGAAAGAAATGAAAAA
>ML788505.1:39622-50015 GCA_009831015.1 Picea engelmannii
ACCTCTTTATCTCCCTCTCCCTCACTCTCTTTGTCTTCCTATACCCCTCCCTCTCTCTCCTTGTTGTTAGTCTTAGTCTCTCTCTCTCTCTCTACCCCTTCCTCTCTCTCTCTCTCATTATCTATATCCTACATATACCACCTCTCTCTCTCTCTCTCTCATTTTTAGTCTCACTCTCTCACACACACTCACCAGAAGAAAAGCATGGGATTTCAGTAAAGACTAATCCAATTTAGACTTCTATTGTACCTCTAATCACTATCTCATAAAATGTATAAAATTAGAAAGGCAGCTAGTGCATAAGCTTTTGTTGAAGAAGTTCTCATGGTGAAATCTCTTTTTAGAAAATCAAATGTTCCAGAAACTAGTGATGGGAATGTCCACTATCCTCATAGAATTGAGATGTCAGTGATTGAAGGAGAAATGACTGCAACATTGTTAACTCCATAGAAGGGAGGTCAAGAGTGCCAGAATTTGGGTTCATCGTCCCTACCTAGATTGATTAGTGTTTGACAAAGAAATCCTAAACACATTCACAGGGATGAATGTGGTCTAGCATCACTTCAATTTAAGTTACCTAATTGGACTATTACTTATCATTCTTGTAAAATCATTAAAGAATTTTTTGAACCAAAATTTGATGCCAATAAATGTCATTTATTTTTGAAATTGTTAAAATATACAAGTTTGATTGTTGTTATGAGAATTTTAGGCTTTAAAACAATCAACGGTTTCGAAAAAAATAATTAGATTTTTAGAAACCTTGTGGATGATTTTCAAATTATTGGTAAGAAATATCATTATAAATATTGTAATGTAGCCCGATGTGTCATTTCACAATCAATTATTAGCAATATCACAAGAAAACATTGTTTTCTCCAACACACCTCTCATATCATGAAATTCAATATCAAAACCCTTATAAATTATTTTAATAATCAAGATATCCTCGACACAGGTGGCACAATAGATTTGTGTGTCTTCATTGGTAGGCTACCTCATTTTGGCATGAAGTTAATTGAAGAAGTTAAGGGACTAGTACAAGATTTCTGGCATAAGAGCATTAGGCCTTCTTCCAACCAAAAATATGTATTAAAATTGAGAAGGGGATCTAGGGATTGTGAACTCCATATTAAACACTTTCTTGAAATTACACAAACATAATTGTATCAGAGATTTAGGACAATACATAGTGCACGTAACTTGGGCCAAACATGTTTCTATAAATTCAAGCCTTGGTATGTTCGAATAAATGCAATTTGTAAAACATGTTATTGTAGATATCACAATGAGTGTGGTTACTATTATGACACACACACACACACACATTTTTTCATGTATTTCATAACACTCTTGTGCATGAATGCTCAGTTATATTGTTTCGATCATCATCTAGAGATTTTATTCATAACATCTTGTGTACAAGGAAAAAGGGTTCTACATTTTATCAAAAATATTTCTTAGATGGGACATGCACCATGTGTGGTGGAATGGCATTACCGAGCAAGTGCATCTGTGTAATTGATGAGTATAAATTTGGGAGGAAGAATGTTTCCTTGAAGACCTTTAAATATTTCACATATGATATTAATGGAGGAAAGGAAATAAAATATATACAGTTGGTGACTTCCTAGGTACAAGTATGTGACTTCATTTTGGAATCTAGAAAGATACATTTCTCAGTGGTACTGTCTTATTGGCAGTTGATTTTGCTGAGAACCACACCCTTCAACCATAAAATGAGATTCAAATCCAATATTATCACTTAAGGAAAGTTAGTATAATGGTTCATATCACATACAAGCATCGATTGGAGAGTAACGAAGAAAACAGAGTTATATTGAAGGAGTATCACTTCTACATAAGCAACTATAGCTACCATGACTTAGTCTATGTACAACATTGCTTTCAGTTGTTTTATAATCACTTAAAGGAGAAGGACATATAGATGGATCAACATTGGATTTGGTCAAATGGTTGCACAGGTCAGTTCACAAGTGCTCATGTGTTTCAATGGTTGTGTATGTTACACAAACAAATCAAGGTACCACATATTTGGAATTATTTCGTGTTTGGACACGGGAAATGTACCACATATTTGGAACTATTTTGTGTTTGGGAAATTAGTTAGATCTCTCCTTAATCCATGATTGGCCATCCAGAAATAGTAGTATGCACGAAATAATTCTCATGAATGGGACACACCACCAAAATAGGCATTAAGCCAATTCAAAGTCCAAGTGTCCACATGGAATGCTCCCTCCAAGAATGTTCATGCCTGCAACCACTCCACATGTGTGTATTCCAACGTAGCCAAGTCCATGGATGAATGTGAAAGATACCAAGTGGATGGAGAATCCACAAGAAAGTATGTTATCAACTCTTCAAAATAGAAAGTAGATAATCTCTTCACAAGTGTTCCCAATCTCGCTTTCCTAGGATTGCATAGCCTTTCCTTTTCTTGACTTGTCATTCCATAGCTTTCCTTTCATTTCCTTACCTTACCTTGTGATTCCATGCCATGCCTTGCCTTTCCATTCCATGGCTTGTCATGCCATGCCTTTCCATTCCTTTCCTTTCCTTTACGTGCTAGGGATTGCCTTTCTTTTCCTTTCCTTGACATGTATTTCCCTGCCTTGCCTTTCCTTTCCATGTCATACATTTCCTTGTCATGCCATGCCTTACCTTTCCTTTCCATTCCAAACCTTTCCTTTCCTTGACTTTCCTTACTTTGACTTTCCATCGAAAAAATGTGTAAAATGAAAGGAATGGAAAGGAAAGGAAAGGAAAGGAAATTCAATTCAAGGCATGACAAGGAATGGTAAGACAATTCATGGAAACAAAAGGAATGACATGGCAAGTCAAGGAGATGCATGGCATGACACAATATTAGGCTTTGACCCTAACCCATATTATTTGGTCGTTAGTTAGAATGATATATTTTCCATGTAATAACAGACGTCATTAGTTAATAAGGCCTATTAGATAAATCTGAAAAAAGGGAATGTAAGAATACCTAATAGAAGCTTCCACTTCTAGAAAGATCTTCCCTCTAGAATGTGCTTTAGAAGATAGAATTAGTATGAATAAGAGTAGGAGGGATGGGAAATATTTTCTTGAGAATTCTTGTAATATAACGCTTCTCTGTTGGAGGTTTCCCCCTCAAAGAGGCAAGTGCACATTGCTCCCTATCATTAAAGGTATCATTTTATGGTTGTGGTTCTCTAAATTTTGTTGTTTTGTGTTATTTTTCTACAACATTTCTATTTTCTACTTAATATAATAGATTTGTTACCTTACAAACGGTATCAAAACACTTTGTTGGGTAGGAATTATGGGTTAATTTGGTCATTTTGATATTGCAGTATTCAGATCATAGTATAACTCTGCAGGACCATTGGATTCCTCTCTTTGTACTGATTATAGTGGTACCTATGATTTTTAAGCCCATTTTTGTTTCGTGGACCAGACCCCCCTTCCCGACACCCTCATTTGGAACCTTTCCCATTGGATTCCTCTCTTTGTTCTGCTTGTCATGGTACCAGGATGAAACAAACAAGGTTAGTAGAAGACTTCATCACCGCATTTGAAAATTTGGATATCAAAACTAAGGAATTATCTAATGAGTTTTATATTGAATGCTTCCTTAATGGATTAAAGGATGCCATTTAGGCTCATGTTTTCATGCACCATCCTGTTACATGGTTGCAGGTGTGAAAATTAACATTGGAGGCTAATATCATTCTACATGCCCAACGCTTTCGTTATGTAGTTCCCAACTTCCCTCGTCTAGGGGCTAACCCTACTCCAAACCAAACCTTGAATGTCCAAAAGGTATCTCCTACAAAAATGGTTGAACGTTAAAAGCAAGGACTATGCTATTATGGTGATGAAAAGTATTCACTAGGCCATAGATTTCATGAACAAAATTTCTTTTAGGTTGATGGGTTAGCTTCCACCTCCTTCGAGGAAAGTCTATTATATGAGGCCCCACAATCCAAGGACACACAACCAAATTCACCCATTACAGGTCCAATCACACCTCCTGTTAGCACTTTGTAAACTTGTTCGGTTGATAAAACAAACAACATAGGTAACCTACAAACCAACTGTAGAACTGGGTACTATCCTTATTAGCTCATAGAGGGCTCTCTCATGTCACTTGGTGTTTCTTTGACAATCAATGGCTAGGTTTTGTTGTTTTGTATTTTTATTTTTTTTTAAATTTGCTGGCAAGGAAGGGGAGGGACACTTAGGGCCATGGAGTCAAACTTATGAAAATCAATGAAGACACTAACTTGTCTATAGAATTCTCCAGAGGATAAAGGATAAATGAGGCGATAAATCTGAGTTATAATTTGTAAATTTGTAGAGTGTAGGAAGAAAATAAAAACATGTAACTGCATCAAAGCATTAAATAAATGAATTCTAAATTAGTTAGGAAGAACTTAACATAGTTTAAATTGGTTCAGCCGAGAGCATCACAAGATGAATTATGGGCCTTTGACTATCCAATTTAAACAAAAGACCATGAAAATGAAATTAGAAATATAGGGAATACATACAAAGAGAGGAGACACAACTCAAATCACCACCATTAGAATATTTTCATGGAAACTTCAAAGACTTTTGCATATGTATTCAATTCATCTTTAGAAAATTACAATTGAGTTCTGAACAACTAAAATTGTGCCCTTGCACTTCTACCAACATTAATACATTTGGAACCTCTAATACTTATACAATTTGAGTTCCTTTGGTGTGTAATCGATTACAATAACTAAAATGAAATGTTTCAGCTTCTAAAACTGATTACAATAATTACAAATGACAGTTTCGGTATGGGAACCAATTACAATGATTAACAAGAAAAACGTTTTATGATCTAGCTATTGATTCCTCTGACGCTTCATCTCCTTCCTTTGCCATTTGTTTTTTTCTAGTCTTATCTCTGATCTTCCATCTTTAGAGACACCTGGACATCATTTACTGGACCTTGGAAAACTGGACTTTATTTTACCCAGTCGTACTATCTCCTTCCATTGCAAGTCAGAAGGGATATCATAGTCCATCATTTCTTTGATTAACATCTCCAGGTTAATGCAAGAGGCATATGTCATGACTGGTATTCCAATATTCACTTTTTTGAGATGATTTACTAGTACATATGACCAAATTTGCGATGTTTTTTCGTGGATATTTCCACACGTATCTGTCGCAATTTCCACAAAAGTCGAGACTTTTTTTTGTCGCTTTAATTTCGTCGCTATATCCACGATCCAAGTGTTTGTGGAAACATCGACGAAATTATATCTTCATGTGTCATCACCATCAAGATCGGTTAACCCTATGCATCGTCAAAATTACCAAGAAACTTCATCGCAATTACAACGAACAACCGTGGCAATTACGATGAAACTTTGTCGCAATTACAACGAACAACCGTGGTAATTACGACACAACTTCGTCACAATTGCGATGAAAATTTATTCCAAGCCAAAAAATTACAACGCAGATGTTGTATGTACGACGAAAAACCATGGCAACTTCCGACGAAAATCCATGGCAATAGCGACGAAAATGTATGTCAAGACCAAACTTATGACGTAGATGTTGTATGTGTGACGAAAAATCATGGCAAATTGTGATGAACTTTCATCCCTATTGCCACTGTTGTTCAAAATAAAAAATTTCTTCCGAGGAACTATCGTCGATATTGCGATGATGACTTTAAATTTAAAAAAAATAAATTTACACGAGATATGGTATTACCATATTACATTGTAATATGGTATACCATATTATAATGTAATATGGTAATGTCATATTACAATCTAATATGGCATTACCATATTACATTGTAATATGGTAATTCCTTATTACAATGTAATATGGGATTACCATATTTCATTGTAATATGGTAATGCCATATTACAATGTCTCTACTCTCTCAACAAGATGCAAGAAGTTATTTTTAAAAACAACTTAGGATAGCGATTTTTCTTGAGTGGGATGGTGACCTTGGCATTCAACAAGATAGGAAGTAATTCATTGATGATAAGTGTAGCAGGTGTGCAGGTCCACATGTGTAGCCGACATTTCTATTGAAATATGGATGTTAGAGAAAATGTGTAGAGCTTTAATATTGAACAAGATTATAGTATATATATATATCGCTACAAATAATCAAGGCACTAATCAACCAAATATTGGAAGCATGTGTTATCATGAAGTTGGATTAGAAGTAAGGATACCAATATGGAAATATACACAAAGAATAATTTGGAATATTACTTTAAGAAAGACACATGGATTGCATGAGTGAGTCATTATGCAATTTATATTACACAATACTATGAAAACACTTCTAAGATTGATGGATGATATCTTAAGACCATTTCTCAAACTTGTTTATTGTAGCAAGATTTGGGAAGATCATTTGAAACATTTGGAGATGGTATTTTTAACCCTTCAACACAATTAATTGCAAGCCAACATGAAGAAATATGAGCTTGGAAAACAATTATTGTTATGTATGGATTTTGTAGTTAGAGGATCTGAATTTTGTATTGACCTAAGAAATATAAAATTTGTTGTAAATTGGTTGATCCTAGATAATTTAATTGAACCAAGGTAATTCATGGGGTTAGCAAATTATTTAGGAATTAAGTGTCTCTTCAATGCACATTAGAAAAGGCAATTATAACCTTTCAATTCATTGCAATTGAAAACCAAGTAATTGAAGCTTTGGCATCAAATAATTGTAATGAATCAATATTAAATCTAATGAAACTTGCAATTTCATTTGAAATCAAAGAAAATGTCGCATGATACATAATGGGGGAACCTTAGATACAATGAAGGAGTTGGACAACATAACACTTGAAACTTTTGTTGGTGCAATCATAATATACCCCAAATAAGATAAGGAATTGTACATCATAGTTTAGGCATTGAAGTACTACATGAATTATTTTTTGGGAAAACAAAAAAAAACATCACTCAAATCATGAGCTTTTATAATCCTTGTCAATTGATCCAAGTCGCAACAAAGCCTAGAATTCATGTGAATGGTATCCTGCAACATTTTGATTTGGTAATCAAGTATGATAAATATATACAAAACCACATGGTTAATTTCCTTTAAGACCTCTTTGTTTTTATTTGACCATAGCTCTAAAGTTAAACTCTTATGTACTTGAAGAATATAAGGGATTACCTACATCTAGCTCAAATTTTGGCAAATGGTTAAAACCTTACAAAACTTGTATAGATATGCAAGTCTCGAGTCTTTGAGATGATTGTAGGCTTGAAAGAGGATTAAAGTATAAATTTCATAATTTTCTTGTTAATAAAGGAGATCCAAGAATAAGATCATGTGGGAAGCTTGAAGCTGTAAAGTCGATATACAATTTATAGTAAACAAGACTAAATAATATGGTAGTTTTTATACCATGTTGAAACATGAAAACAAGATGTAATTATCTTCTTCACTCATGTAAAGGTGCATTTTCGAATATATACATTTATCATGTGTAGTAGATATAATAAATTCTCAAGAAACTTTTAATCCACACTCTAGATGATAATGGATATAAGTTGAAGAGAATTCTATCCTTTATTTACAATTGCATGGGTATCCCAAGGATATAAATCAAGCATTGGTTCATTTGTTGCGAGGCCATAACATCCCAATATTTGGGAAGATTGTTTGTCATTTATATATATCATTGTTAATTGCATAATTCATTGCTCACCTCAAATCCTCCACCTATGAATTTCTCATATTTTATTGTACTCACTTTAACTTGAAATTTTATCCCTCAAAGTGGAACAATTAAGAAAATTGATCAATGGGAAAATATTTGAACTTTGTTAAAAAGAAAAATCCATGAACATGTGTAGGTATACACAATCAGCTTGTAGGAATCTCAATCAAGTTACGAAAAGAGGCATGATAAGAATTTAACAACACATACCTCCTAAGTTTTATCAAGTGTGGTTGCACCCACCAAATAAAGGTTTAAAATGATGTTTTAGTATTTTGGATAAGAATGAATAAAAGCTACTTGCTTGGATTGGTCACCATATATGGGAAAATATTCCAATGTATATGTGGATCATTTGAATTTTTCTATGCCATCCTCATTAGAAGGAGAATATAGTGAAGAGACATTGAGTCCCAAAGTTGATGGGGATCATCAACTTGAAAGGGAAAAGGTATAATCCTAGTTGAATTCATATATTTTTACTGATGTCATATAGGCTTGTGCAAGTGACAAAAATTTCAATTTGTATGAATTTGGTGAGTGGAAATTTATGACACACAAGGAGTAATGGTAAACCCAAGGGTTCATGAGAATGTTGAAAGGTAGAAATATTGTTAGGTTTGTAAAGTAAGGTTTTGAACCCATGAAGAGCCCATCAGTAAAGTGGTTGTGATTTATGAAAAGGTTGTAAAATCTCTTTCATCACCTATGTATAAGCTATTGGCCAATTTTCTTCTATGTTCTGAATGATTTGGGAAATAATGGATATTAACACCTTGAAGAATTGGAAACTCTTACGAACCTAAAGGGTTGTTATGACATTGACTCATATATTCTTGTAAAAACATAATGTTATTTGATGCCTCGATAATTTAGGCATAATCTATATAAGGGCTAGTTATCAACTCCTTCCTTGATAATAATAAGAGGAATATTACTAATATAATAGGAAGAGACTTTTGGATGTCACTTGCACAATTGTTGGAGCATACAAAAAGGACAATAATAATGAGGTTCAAAATTTTGGGTACATCATGAATATGTTTAATATACAGGGGGTAGACTAATACATACTTTCATTTCCAAGAATGAGCAATGAGCAATGAAAGAACATGTTTATCTAGATACCTACATCATATAGGTTGGAATCTTACCACAAGTGAGGTAGGATTAGCAACATGATATCTGATGGAAAGGATGGAGGATAGATGAAAAGGTAAAGATGGGAGGTTGTGGTGTTAGGGTAGTTCTAACAAAGGCAGGAGAAAGAAGTTGATGACATTGGCATAACATTGGAAAAAGGCGCGAGTTGACATAAACTGAGTACGAGTGAACATGAGAGAGAGAGGAAACACACTCTAATATAGGGTTATCACAAGAATAAATGTAACATATAGAAACTTGGAGTTAAGGTGAGCGTAAAAAATGACGTTCATTGTTCTAGGATTTCTGTAGTCATTAAGGTGCCATACACTAGTCAAGGACATAACATGAGTCCCATGTGACATACGATAATTTGGAGAGTGTGAGGATAATATCCATCATAAACTAGTAATATGGAGTCATAAAAAGAACAAAACCAACACATGGTAGCCTAGATTTAGTGCAAGAATGAGAGGTGACATACATCAATGGGGTATTTTATGCAAGTGTAGGAGGCGACATGCATTAACCTAAGTTCAATGCAAGCATTGAGGTGAAAAATACCAATGGTACCAATGGAGGAGAGAGGATCAAAGGAAGATATGATGTCACCATTGGGAGGGGCTCCATACTTGCAAGCTATGGAATGTGACCATTAATGGGGACATCTTTGAAAATCGACCAAAGAAGTGATAGTTGATCCTAACTAGGTAGAGGTTATCTCAAGTAGGGTCTTTCTCGAGATAATGACCTATAAGGGACCCATCGATATTATGACCAAATAAAAATGGAGAAAAAGGGATGTAAGGAATAAAATCTAAGGAGGAGAGGCAATACTTTCCCCAAGCATTTGAAGGACTAGGAAAAGAGGAAGAGTATGTAGGAGAGCATGGAACACTAGGAGAGGAAGATGACAAGGGAGAACTAGGTAATATTGGGTGCTACCAGGTAATAAGTGGCTAGAGTTGATAATGGGAAGTCTAAGCTATCCCAAAAAAACTCCCAATAGGAACAATGGACATCTTATAAACCATTTCATTGTTGTTCATATTATATGTTCAAGAGAAAAATTAGAGTAATCAAGGGGAGATACATAAAATTCAACAATCTCTTGAAAAATCCTTGTGACAAGGGTGACTCCACAATGTTTATTAATGAGAAGATGAGTTTCGTCCTATTGTACAAAGCCCCAATGAAAAGGAGAGGGGCAGGGATGATTTTAAGGATGGAAATTTATTTTAAAATGTAGAAACCTTAGCGAATCTTACTAATCCTTCATATGCTAACTATAAATTTTTGGCTAGATTTTTGTAAAAATATTCAAATTTCTAAGGATTCTATATAGTTTTTATAATTTTTTGGCGATTTTTAAGGTAAAATAATTTTATCCTATAGAATTTGGGCGAATCATTTTTAAAATAGCGAATCTCGTTTTTGGAAAAACCATGGAAAATTAGCCCATGAGCGAAATTTAGCCCCTA
>ML788505.1:50065-101394 GCA_009831015.1 Picea engelmannii
TAATTTTTTGGCGATTTTTAAGGTAAAATAATTTTATCCTATAGAATTTGGGCGAATCATTTTTAAAATAGCGAATCTCGTTTTTGGAAAAACCATGGAAAATTAGCCCATGAGCGAAATTTAGCCCCTAAAATCATCCATGGAGAGGGGTGAGGAGTGATGGAAAATGTGATTATTTTGGTTACAATTGTCAAAGATTATAGTGGCAAGTTGGTCTTTGATCTAACAATTATGAGTAAAAAGGAGACTTAGAGGGGGAATAGATTTCATTCGTTATTATGAGTAATGAGGGATCTTTTTCAACAGATTTTGTAATAGGGACTATTTTTTGTTGGGGAGAAGTGTGAAAATATTGGTGTACCCTAGGATCATCAAGGGATTCCTCATCTATGTACGAGGATTTGGATGTGAATTATTATTATAAGAATAAGCATTTTGTAGTAGTGTGATTTGGAGCCTTATAATACTTTCACTAACATGTGGGATGAGAGGAGGGGTCTAGATTATTGGGATTAGCTTCATGCATTGTTTAATAGGAACTAGGATTTGTACTAGGGATAGAAATAATGTTAGGATTATGGAAATGAATGAAGTGAGGGATATTTTATAATTTATTTTCCACAATGAGGATATGGATAAAGACTTTGTATATGGGGGTTCTCTAAAATAGTTATACTTCTTTATAAAAAAACTACTTGGTAAACCAAAATTATATTTAAAATATCTACAAGTAAACCAAAAAAGCACATGGAACTTGGCATATATATCAATATCTACATATTCATGAGGATTGTGAACTTTTACTAATATAAAGCCTACTTTTAAAAACACATCAAAACCCTTACCTTTTCATTGTTCTTTCACCAGATCCATTATCCCATACAACTTGATAAGAGTTGTCCACGAGATGCAAGTCCATCACCAAGACCTACATGAATCATAAAAGACAAACTTTTTATATGAGTAAATAATTAATAAGCAAATAAGCATGCATTTAGTTATGTAAAATACTCTAGAAAAAAATTAAGTTGTCGCATACCTTAATGAGATTCTCTTTGTTTCAAAAATATGTTATTCTCTACTGAAAAGGGCCAACCACGTGAAGGTGGAAGCTCATATGGCCCCTGCCCCCCCACACATCGCTCTCAATTCACCATACCCAACAAATGATTTTCTTTATATAGAAAACATATAGACATGAATGCATAACTACGATAGTCATCAAAACATATGAACATATAAACATCGATTAAGATCGAAATACAAGTCATGAATTTATACATTTATTTTTTATTTTATTTATGTTTTTTTACATTCATAAAACTGACAATTAGGATATCATAATTATCCAAGGACATTGTATTTCGTGTGCCCTGAATTTCTATTGTTTGTATGCGCTCATGTACCATACTTCGGGTACGTCGCTAAGAAGGGTTAGTTGGCATCTGTTCAGGGTCGTGAACTGGAACAACGAAAATGATCACATCGATATGTTGAAATATAATTGAAATAACTAATTCATTGTTTTGATTAACATTACATTGTTGCTCTTTACCTGTCTCTGTAGCTGGGACAGTTGGTGCGTTAATTTCCTGTCCACTTGGTTGCTCTCACATTTCACCCTCCTAAGCTACATGCTCTTCAATTTTGAGAAGATAATATATAAGTATAACTCAGGAAATAAATATCTACAATCACAGTAAATATTTCTAATTCTGAAGCATACATACCGGAATGGGTACTCTGATCTACACTATCAATGGACATGTGGACCCTTGTATGACACAGTGTTTACTGAATACCGCTTGATTCACTACTGCAGTAGCACTCTTTCTTGAAAACAAACATAAATACTTAGTTAAGGGTGATATAATAAAATATGAATAGACTTTACAAGCATGCTACTGCAGTTTTCTTATTCATTTGATTTACCTGTGTGGCTGGGGAGATAGGAGTCTGGCCCAAGATTTTTCTATATTCAATCACACTTTTAAAACCGTGCTTCTAACCAAGCTTCAAGTCCTCCTTGGTGGCAGCAGTGTCGAACATATTTAACTGCAATGCATAAACCATTAAAAATACCAATAACAAAAACATATATTTGTTCGCTACTGTTAAATAAATATTAACCATAGTTAATCATTTAAATCTTACTATTCGAGCTTTTAGTTTTCTGTAGCCACCCTTGTCTAGTTTATGTTGACCGTGTTTTTCCACTCTAGCCTTTGTTTCTTTGGAGGTGTATGGTAGCCTACATATGGAATTTTTGAAAAAAATTAGATATCGGAATTGTTACTTAAAACAGGAAAGAAAAACATAAATGCTCATATTTCACTGATAATATGACATGTGTTGTACCTTTCTTGACCAACTCGTGGTTGTTGTCCTTTTTTTTAAACAAGTTCTCCTTTGAATCCTCTATTAGAGCCTTCCACTCTTTCTCGGGAACCATGGGAAGGTGCTCGTGCTTGAGGCCTATTTGCAATTTATCCCTATATTGGGCCCTGGTGTATTTTAAATTATCACCGGCTAACTTTGTAACCACTTTCTTGTTGAAAGTGTTGCCGAACAATTTTACCATGTGATCTATTAAATCATCTTTCTTTTTTCTATCTTGGCCATTCCACTGTGTGCGAATGGTGGGGACAAACAACTCTAGTGCTTTGTCATGTAATTTTCTATAGAAAACATTGTTTCCTATAGAAACGTTTTATCCATTAATTTATAATAATCTCAACAAATGTCCATTTGAATTTCATGAAAAAAATGAATCAATTAATGGGACAATTACCTGCAATCTTATGAATCTTGATTGGAACACATGCGTCATCCACTAGAAATGTGACATCTAGTGATTCAGAACTTTTAATTTGTTCTGCTCCATGCAAAATAATATCCTGTGCATCTACACTATGTTCCTCTCTGGAGTCATCATGTGGAGTCTCAGGCTCTGGCTCATCATTCTCCGGCATGTCATGTAGGTCAAAATCACCCCACTCATCAATGGATTCGAGGGGAACCTCAGGAGGATAAAAAATCCTCACTTGCACTTTTCTATGCCAACCTTTTTTTTGCATTGGACCATCACTGTTACCTATAGCAGTTGCAGGATCGACCGATTCCCCACGCATGGGGTTTAAAAACTCCTACAAATGGAAAAATTTTCTTTATCAGATCATATACAAAATATAAAACTAAAAAACATATATGAAATTGTCATAGCTAAAAAAAATATCTGAAGATGCCACTTACCCCAAAATTAGTTATTTTAGTTTGCAACTCTACAATTATTGCCATTTCCTCCTGTGTCAGGGGTCTTTTTCTAATCAAACCTAGATATTCTATGTTAGCCTTCTTCAAGGCCTTCGTTATAGTTGTCATTGGGTTTGTTGAATAAAATATTTCTTCCTCATCAATATCCTGTGTAGGAGCCTTCCCACGTTGACCATGCCACAATACATTGATGAATAAAATTAATGAGATGAAATTTAACAATTGAGAAATTTAGTTGTTGTAGTCACAAGTTGTTACTATATTTAACATTTACCTGGTGAGGCACTACAGGTGCCTTTCCACTGTCACCCTGGACATATGTAAAGGGTGATTTTTAGACATGGTTACCCTGGACATATTTTGGCACAATAAATCAATCAACAAAAGTTATGAAATTCACATCTAACATTAAAAAAATGAAATATTCAAGTAATATTAGAAAAACAATAACAAAATTTCAAAAATTTAGTTGTTGTAGTCATAAGTTGTTACTGTATTTAATATTTACCTGGTGAGACACTGCGGGTGCCTTTCCACTGTCACCCTGGACAGATGTAGCCGGTGAAACTCGGGAATGGTCACCCTGGACATAAGTTGACACAATAAATCAATCAACAAAAGTTATGAAATTCACCTGTAACATTTTAAAAATGAAATATTGGAGTAATATCAGAAAAAAAATAATGAAATTTCATAAATTTAGTTCCTCTAGTCATAAGTTGTTACTGTATTTAACATTTACCTGCTGAGGCACAGTGGGTTCCTTTCCACGGTCAACCTGGAGAGATGTAGTAGGTAATTTTCTACCACGGTCACCCTGGAAAGATGTCGACACAATAAATCAATCAATAAAAGTTAGAAAATTCACCTGTAACATTAAGAAAATGAAATATTGTAGTAATAATAGAAAAAAATAATGAAATTTCTGAAATTTAGTTGTTGTAGTCATAAGTTTTTACTGTATTTAACATTTACCTACTGAGGCGAAGTGGGTTCCTTTCCACGGTCACCCTGGATAGATGTTGAGACAATAGATTAATCACCAAGGGTTATGAAAGTAATTTTAAAAACTGTATGCAGTAAAAATTTGAAATATTGCAGCAATAAATTGTAACAATGATTGATCAAAGGTTGAGTTGAATGTTATGTAATATATTTACCCCCGTAGTCTCACTCCCTCCATCTATTCGATTTAAGTTGTAATCGATCAACAACTCTTCACCTGAAACTATTGTTTTTGTTGCACATACAAATATACGATTTCTTTTGCGTGCCTCAAATATGAAATTTGGTTTCTTAGTTGTTGCCACTGGTCGTGTACTATTTATAAAGCCGACAATGTTTCCAGTAGCTTTTGGCCTTCCATCAATATACATAGTTTCCCCTTTATTTTGATTGTTATCTAGTAGTTGTGTATAATTTTCAGCAACTCTGTATCTCCGCATACTTTGTGTATATCGGACCAACATCAACCAATGATTGTATTTGTACAATGGTCCGACATACTCCATCAAATCAGTTACAATGCCATAGCCGACCTTTATGCCATCCATGGAAAATAACCCCAATACATGTAAGGACGAAGGAGTTATCCAATACATCCTCCCACCAATGAAGAAATCTGTGTCCACTTCAGGTAGCTCCTTAGATGCCCATCATTGCACTAGATGTTTATACCTCAAGGGAAAATCAATGTCACCTATGCTCTCAGCATCATAATTACACGACCCTCCATTGGAAATAAAAAATTGCATGCGGGTATGAAATCTTTTTGATGCAGGAGCATCTCCCACATCAAGCGAGCCAGCGCAAATGCAAGTGGACAGCTGGGCAAGCGCCAGCACAAATTTTGAAATCTCCTTGAAGTTGTTGCACAATCTTAAATGAGACATTAAGAAGAGGCGCACTTGTATATTGTAATCAGATATTCAGCTTTTAGCTCTCGTCCTTAGTAGGTAGGAGGCATTTAAGATAGTTAATGCAGGTAGATAGAATTTAATTCTAGATTTGACTGTTTGAGACTGCAAGAGGGAAATGGGATATAGACACCCTCATTGTGCATTGTAACATTATCAAGGGGAAGGAAAAGCAAGAGCATGCAGATACCTGTGTAAGAACACCCATGTACAGATATTTGGATTAATAGAAAGATTTGATTCAAATTCATGGTTTTGTGTTGTTCTTTGTGTATTGATGCTAAATGATGTGCTCATGAATGTTTTCTTTCTGTTATACATTTTCTTTATATGTTGTGTATATGATTTCACGTTTGAGTTTGAAGTCTGAAGGGAAGAAGGAATGAGTTTCCATTGTTTCTCCATCTGAGCTAGAGTTCCTGCAAGGAGTGCATTTGAAGTGTCCGCAAGGAGTGCGTTGATAGGGAGGCTTAGGTAGTTTAGATTTTGTTTTCATTCACCCAAAGGTGCAGTTGGGCACAGGAGCCGTGCAAGGAGTGCACAAGCTGAGTGAAGTTCAGGGTTGCAAACCCAAACAAAGGGTTGCAGGACTATTGCTGCAGGTGTGCGCATAGTCGAAGATTCAACACTTGGAAATGGTTGAATGTCTATCGCAGGGAGTGCGTGCAAGATCCTCTGAAGGATTCAGAGTTTGTAGAGCTTAGGAGGTATAGGACCTCTGGGAAACCATTGAAGAGAAGCATGGGAGCTTGTGCCGTAGGGTGGTTAGAAGGTGCTGCAAGTTTGCATGCAGATAGACAAGTTTCCATGGAGGAATAATTGGTCATTCGCAGGAATCATCAAAGAAAAGACGGACGGTCGGAATTCCTTGAGGGGAATTCGCAAAGTCCCGTGAGCCGTTAGATATCACAGAGGTGCAGGGGAGATACAGTGAAGTATTCCCAAATTTCAAAGCTCAGGAAGGGCAGAACTATTGATCTGAGCCACAAGGGCCGTTGGATCTATACGTATATCGTGTGTCGGGGTTTTGTGGATTGGAACTCTGTAAACATAGCAACAAGGACCGTGAAATTGTGAAATGCGATCTTCCAATGGGTACGAGGATAGTGAGGGGCCACAAGAGTCTGATGGGAAACAATCGCATCAGGATTCGCAATATTGCGAACTCTGAAATGCCGATGGAGTGAAGGCGTGGAAAATTCAACTCACGCGTGTGTCAGGAAATCGGCATATCGAGGTTTGGGAGTCGGTAAAGTGAGTTGGTTGACATCATGAGTGGGGAAATCGCGATAGAGAAAACCCCGATAGGAAAAAGTCAGCATTGATTGTCATCGGATATCGGGGATTCGAGGGTCGAATGTTCAACCACTGACCTCGCGAAGTCTGATCTCCCGATTGTAAAATGGAGATCCCATGGAGAGTTTGTTGTGGGTATAAATTTTCCGACAGGGAAATAGAAGAGCATTACAGTTCTTCGGGCCGAGGATGAAGGGAAGATTCTGTGAGAGGACGTGCTTGCAAGCACGGCTTCATCAGTTTGGTATCAGAGCCTGATTCTTGTCTGTACATTTCAGACAAGGGAGGCATAAGAGGTAAAGAGTACTCTGATACACTGCATCAATTTGGTATCAGAGCACAGAAAGATTATTTTCTTTCTATAGCAGAGAGGAGAAAGAGAATTCACCATGCCTACTAGGAGAAGGGATGCGCAGACACCCGATCCAGAGGATAGGGAAATGCCGAGAAGAAGAGGCAGACAGCTGACAGATCCAGCCATGGAGAGAGAGATGCGTGATCTGCGAGCTAGACTTGAAGACATGGAGACATCGTAAAGACACACAGCTAGTGTAGGGGATCTCAGTGATTCCAAAAGTGAAGTTGAGGCTGAACATGAAGAAGAAGTTGCAGTCGAAGATGCATCAAACGAGCATTTGATCAAAGCTATTGCATGGATGGGTGCAAGAGCAAAGATGGACATTCCAGTTTATGAGGGAAATCTGGATGCAGAGGAGCTTCTAGACTGGATTAGAGCTCTAGACACATAATTCGACTATGAAGATGTCGAGGAAGACAAGAATTTCAAGCATGTTGTCACTAGATTGAAGGGACATGCAGCATTGTGGTGGGATGAACTACAAGAAGACAGATGTTGCAAGGGAAAGCAGAAAATCAAGAGCTGGGACAGGATGATCACAAAGATGAAGGTGAAATTCATCCCCAGGGATTATCAAATTACTCTATTTAGGAGAATGCAGAACCTGAGACAGAAGTTGATGATAGTGAAAGAATACACTGAGGAATTCTATAAACTGAACATCAGAGCAGGTCATCAGGAAAGCGATGATGAAAAAGTTGCCAGATACATGAATGGCCTGAGATATGATATCCAGGATGAGATGAGCATGGTAACCATCCGAACGGTGGAAGATTCTTATCAGATGTCTCTGAAAGTAGAGGAGAAGCTGAGCCAAAAGCAGAGTTAGAGGGGTCGAGGCAGAAGTCAGCCCAGAGGCAAATCAGTTGCCCAGGACATAAACCAGAAGCCCAAGGAGAACTGGAAGAAACCTCAGACTTGAATCGAGAGAGGTGGAACCTCACAACGAGGGCAACAATATGTTGAACAAAGAGGATAGCATAATTAGCAGAGAGGAGATTATGTTGACAACAACACTTTTCCTCGTACTAGAGGTAAAGGAAGAGGAAGAGGTGGAGTAATCACATGCTTCACGTGTGGAAAGAATGGGCACAAGTCTTATGAGTGTCCTGAGAAAAATAAATAAACTGGAGAATATCACATCTCCGAGGCACAGAGGAGGTATGTTGAGGCAGAAGACGCTGAAGGCGACATATCGCTGATGATGCGAAAAGTCCTTTTAACACCCAAGAAGGAGGTGGAAAGTTTAGTCCAAAGGACCAGACTTTTCAGGACTTCTTGCAAGACCAAGGACATGGTATGCAAGGTCATTGTAGATAGTGGTAGCACGGATAATCTCATTTCTACAAAGATGGTAGAGAAGTTGGAGCTAGAGACGACTGATCATCCAATCTCGTACAGAGTTTCATGGCTACAGAAGGGACACCATGTAACTGTCACTAAACAATGTTTAGTTGAATTCAAGATAGGAGGATATAATGATAAGATCTTGTGTGATGTCATTCCTATGGATGTTTTTCATCTATTGCTGGGTATACCATGGAAATATGATAGGAAGGTGATTCATGATGAGAGAATGAACACATACACCCTAGAGAAGAATGAGAGGACACACATGTTGCTTCCAATTAAGGATAAGGAGGTGAAGCCGAAGGTAAGAAACAATGTACTTCTCATGAGTGGGAAAGAACTTCTTACAGAGGTTAAGAAGAAGGAGGATCCACAGTTTATTGTGGTAAGAAAACTGAGGATTGTTCTGACTAGCACAAGGGTAGATGATTTACCAGATGAGATTCAGGAACTGCTGGAAGAGTTCGCTGACATTGTAGTGGACGAATTACCTTGTTCATTGCCATCGATAAGAAGTGTGAGTCATCATATTGATCTCATACCAGGAGCCTATTTTCCAAAAAAAGCTGCGTACAGATTGACACCGCAAGAGAATGAAGAAGTTAAGAGGCAAGTCCAGGATTTGTTGGACAAAGGTTTGGTCAGGGAAAGCTTGAGTCCATGTGTTGTTCCAACAATACTCAGTTCGAAGAAAGACGAAGGCTGGAGGATGTGTACTGACTTGAGGGAAATTAATAAGATAACCATCAGGTATAGATTTCCATTGCCAAAGATGGATGATCTGATGGATTTCTTGAGTGGAGCCAAGTAATTTTCAAAGATAGATTTGAAAAGCGGTTATCACCAGATCCGCATGAGAGAAGGTGATGAATGGAAGACAACATTCAAAACCAACGAAGGGTTGTATGAATGGCTTGTTATGTCGTTTGGCTTAACAAATGCGCCGAGTAATTTCATGAGGTTGATGAATGAAGTCTTGAGGGAGTTCATCAGGAAATTTATCATTGTGTATTTGGATGATATACTGGTTTACAGTAAAACAGTGGCGGAGCATCTGAAGCATTTGGTTGCAGTGATGCAGAGGTTACAGTAGGAGAAGTTGTTGATAAATATGAAGAAGTACTCATTCATGAAGACAAAACTCATTTATTTGGGGTTTGTTATTTCGGCAAATGAGCTGAGGATGGATCCAGATAAGGTGGAGGTAATCAAGAATTGGCCATCATCGAGGAATATTTTCGAGGTGAGAAGTTTCCATGGATTGGCTAGTTTCTATAGAAAGTTCATCAGGAATTTCAGTGGAATTAGCACATCAATGATGGATACAGTGAAGAAAAGACATAAGTCTTTTCACTGGACTAAAGAGGTTGAGAAGAGTTGTAATCTGTTGAAGAGGAAGATTACGGAAAAACCAGTTCTGGTGTTGCCGAATTTCCAAAAGACGTTTCAGGTGAAATGTGATGCAAGTGGATTTGCAATCGAGGCAGTATTGAGTCAAGATGACAGGCCGATAGCATACTTCAATGAGAAGCTGAATGAAGCGAAATTGAAGTACTCCACTTACGATAAGGAGTTCTATGCTATCATTCAGGCATTGAAGAAATGGAGGCATTACTTGATCCCAAAAGAGTTTGTCTTGTACAGTGACAATCATGCACTGCAGTTTGTGACTCAATAGAAGAGGTTGAATCAGAAACATGTCAAATGGGTTGAGTATATGCATAATTTCACTTTTGTAATAAAACATATTTCTGGTACTACTAACAAAGTTGTTGATGCTTTGAGCAGGAAGTGTTTGTTGCTGCAGGAGTTCAGAGTCAAAACTTTAGGTTTTGATGATCTTAGGGACATGTACACCGATGACCCAGATTTTAAGGAAGTGTATGAAGCAGCTGAGAATCCAGTTCTCAGAGATAGAAGCCAGTGGGCCGAGTACATGATCCAGGAAGGATTGTTGTTTAAGGGCAATCGACTGTGTATTCTGAAATGCTCCATGAGGGAGAACTTGCTTTAGGAGAAACACAGTGAAGGATTGGTAGGACACTTTGGTCATGAAAAGATGTTCGCAAAGTTGAACGAGTCATATTTTTGGCGAGGAATGCGAGAAGATGTCAAGAGATTCGTAGACAGGTACAAAATTTGCCAGCATTCGAAGGGGAGAAAATAGAATGCAGGGTTCTATCAACCATTTCCCATACCAGAGAGGTCGTGGGATGCATTTAGCATGGATTTTGTATTGGGGTTGCCAAGGACACAAAGAGGTTGTGATTCAATCTTTGTGATGGTGGATAGATTTTCCAAAATGGCACACTTCATTACATGTTAGAAAACCAGTGACGCAACTCACATTGCGAATCTGTTTTTCAAAGAGGTCATTCGACTTCATGGGTTGCCGAGGAGTATAGTTTCGGATCGAGACACCAAGTTCATAGGGAATTTTTGGAGGACCTTATCGAAAAAGCTGGGAACTAACTTGGCATTTAGTTAAGCTTATCATCCTCAGACGGATGGACAGACAAAAGTGGTAAACAGAAGTCTAGGAGACTTGCTGAGAAGCTTGGTGACAGGGCACCACATCCAGTGGGACAATATATTACCATAGGAAGAGTTTGTGTATAACGACTCGGTGAATAGAATCACAGGACAGAGTCCATTTCAGATTGTATATGGCATGCAGTAGAGAGGAATTTCTAAGTTAAGGGATTTAGAACAGACTACAACTAGGAGCTGTAGTGCAGAAGAATTCGTAGAGGCGATGAAGGAAATTCACAGTCAGGTGAAGGAGAGACTACTAGAATCAAGTCAGGAATATAAACGCAGGGCAGACCAGCATAGAAGACAACTTTAGTTTGAGGTTGGTGATCTGGTTCTAGCACATTTAAGGAAAGAAAGGTTCCCGAGAGGAACATATAATAAGTTGAGGATGAAGAAAATCGAACCATGTAGGGTCTTGAAGAAATTTGGGACGAATGCTTATGAGATTGAATTACCCGATGGGATCAGAATTTATCTGACATTCAATATCTCATATTTGTACCCATACAGAGCTGGGGAAGTAGAGACTGGAGATGAGCAACCAGTGATTCAGTGGACAAAGCAGATGCCAGTTGCAGAGAAGCCGCAGATGGAGTGCATACTGGATAAGAGAGTAAGTAAGAGGACCAGGTGAAAGCAACATTTTGAGTATCTAGTCAAATGGAAGAACCATCCAGTTGAAGTTGCCAGCTGGGAAACTGAATCGGAGATACAGAATCATGGGAAGACCGTGCACGAGCTCAGGGACAGGAGCCCATGAAAATTTTCAAGCGAGGGAGTATGATGCAGGAGCATCTCCCACATCAAGCGAGCTAGCGTGAATGCAAGTGGACAGCTGGGCAAGCGCCAACATAAATTTTGAAATCTCCTTGAAGTTGTTGCGCAATCTTAAATGAGCCATTGAGAAGAGCCGCACTTGTATATTGTAATCGGACCTTGAGCCTTTATCTCTCGTCCTTGGTAGGTAGGAGGCATTTAAGATAGTTAATGCAGGTAGATAGAATTTAATTCTAGATTTGACTGTTTGAGACCGCAAGAGGGAAACGGGATATAGACACCCTCATTGTGCATTGTAACATTATCAAGGAGAAGGAAAAGCAAGAGCATGTAGAGAACTGTGTAAGAACACCCATGTACAGATATTTGGATTAATAGAAATCTTTGATTCAAATTAATGGTTTTGTGTTGTTCTCTATGTATTGATGTTGAATGATGTGCTCATGAATGTTTTCTTCCTGTTATACATTTGCTTTATATGCTGTGTATATGATTTCACATTTGATTTTGAAGTCAAAAGGGAAGAAGGAATGAGTTTTCATTGTTTCTCTATCTGAGCTAGAGTTCCTTCAAGGAGTGCAGTTGAAGTGTCCGCAAGGAGTGCGTTGACAGGGGGGCTCAGGTAGTTTAGCTTTTGTTCTCATTCACCCAAAGGTGCAGTTGGGCACAGGAGTCGTGCAAGGAGTGCGCAGGCTGAGTGAAGTTCAGGGTTTCGAACCCAAACGAAGGGTTGGAGGACTACTGCTGCAGGTGTGCGTAGAGTTGAAGATTCAACACTTGGAAGTGGTTGAATGTCTGTCGTAGGGAGTGCGTGCAAGATCCTCTGAAGGATTCAGAGTTGGTAGAGCTCAGGAGGTATAGGACCTATGGGAAATTGTCGAAGAGAAGCACGGGAGCTTGTGCCGTAGGGTGGTTAGAAGGTGTTGCAAGTTTGTGTGTAGATAGACAAGTTTCCGCGGAGGAAAAATTGGTCAGTCACAGGAATCATCAAAGGAAAGACGGATGGTCGGAATTCCTTGAGGGGAATTCGCAAAGTCCTATGATCCGTTAGATCTCACAGAGGTGCAAGGGAGATACGGCGAAGTATTCCCAAAGTTCAAAGCTCAGGAGGGGCAGAACCATTGATCTGAGCCACAAGGGACGTTGGATCTATACGTATATCGTGTGTCGGGGTTTCGTGGATTGGAACTCCGTAAACATAGCAACAATGATCGTGAAATCGCAAAATGCGATATTCCAATGGGTATGAGGATAGTGAGGGGCCACAAAAGTCCGTGAAGTGGACAGTTGGCACGAGTTTCGAAATTTCGCAGGGTGAAGTGCCGAAACAATCGCATCAGGATTCACGATATTGCGAACTCCGAAATGCCGATGGAGTGAAGGCATGGAAAATTCAACTCACGTGTGTGTCGGGAAATCGGCATATCAGGGTTAGGGAGTCGGTAAAGTGAGTTGGTTGACATCACGAGTGGCGAAATCGCAATATAGAAAACCCCGATAGGAAAAAGTCAGCGTTGACTGTCATCGGATATCGGGGATTCGAGGGTCGAATGTTCAACCACTTACCTCGCGAAGTCGCGAAGTCCAATGTCCTGATTGTAAAAAGGAGATCCCGTGGAGAGTTTGTTGTGGGTATAAATTTCCCGACAGGAAAATAGAAGAGCATTACAATTCTTCGGGTCGAGGACGAAGGGAAGATCCTGTGAGCGGACGTGCTTGCGAGCACGGTTGTGTCACTTTTCCTTACCTTTTCCAACCTAGTTGATCTGGAACTGGTAGATCTAGTAGAACACGTCTCACTTTCAACCTCTCTTACTATATCTTGATCATCACTCAAGGAATATAGATCTGACAGATACCTATTTGGTGGTACCTACACTCGTTAAAACAAGAAGATAAGTTATCTTGCCAATATACGTTTTTGGTACCAACACAGTTGCATATAGTTGCATTTAGTTGCATAAAGTTGAAATTTCCACACCTATCCATCATATAGTTGCATAAAGTTGAAATTTCCACACCTAGTTGCATATAGTTGCATATAGTTGCATAAGTTCAATATAGTTGCATAAGTTGCAATATAGTTGCATAAGTTGCAATAAAGTTGCGTAAAGTTGCATAAGTTCCATAAAGTTGTTTAGGTTGCATAAGTTGCATGTTTCATAGTTGCATATGAAATTATTGCAATATAGTTTCATATAGTTGCATTTAGTTGCATAAAGTTGAAATTGCCACACCTATCCGTCAGATAGTTGCATAAAGTTGAAATTTCCACACCTAGTTGCATATAGTTGCATAAGTTGCATAAGTTCAATATAGTTGCATACGTTGCAATACAGTTGCATAAGTTGCAATAAAGTTGCGTAAAGTTGCATAAGTTCCATAAAGTTGTTTAAGTTGCATAAGTTGCATGTTTCATAGTTGCATACGAAATTATTGCAATATAGTTTCATATAGTTGCATAAGTTGCAATATAGTTTCATAAGTTGCATATAGTTGCAATATAGTACCAATACAGTTGTACATAGTTGCATTTAGTTGCATAAAGTTTAAATTTCCACACCTATCTGTCATATAGTTGCACATAGTTGCATAGTTGCATAAGTTGCGTAAAGTTGCATAAAGTTGCGTAAAGTTGCATAAGTTCCATAAAGTTGCTTAAGTTTCATAAGTTGGATGTTGCATAGTTTCATATAGTTACATAGTTGCATACGAAATTGTTGCAATATAGTTGCATATAGTTGCATAAGTTGCATATAGTTGCAATATAGTTGCATAACTTGCATATAGTTTTATAAGTTGCAATATAGTTGCATATACTTGCATAAGATGCAATATAGTTGCATTTGACCACTCACCAATATTTGAGAATATAGCTGCAATATAGTTGCATTTGGAACCATTGGTACCTTTTCATAATAAGAATAGGTCTCAAGGTTTGTACCATGACTAGAGAGGGAAAAAAGGGCCTTAGGTCTTAAACATATTTTCTTTTCTTCATTGGCCATTAACAAGGCCTCAAACCACCACATCTATCCTATTTAATAGGCTATGGTGCTTGGGTGGGATATGGCTGTCATTCACAATTTTTTCACACCATTTATGGAACTTATGTATTGTCCATGGTCAGGGAAAGAACATAAGGTTTTTAGTTCCTATTTAAATCTTCTTAGGATTAAGCTTCATGATGAAGTTGTCAAAAAACAACATAAGACATATGTAAAAATCTTTAGCCTCAGTGTGGGATCTTTGGTGCCATTAATAGTTTTTTCATAATAAGAATGGTTCTCAAGGCTTGTACCATGTCTAGGGAAAGAAAACAAGAAGAATAAGCTCACAATGAAAGTTCTCAAATTCAAGGGCCATGAACTAGGCCTCAAATAACCATGTAGATATTATTTAAGAGATATTTGACCTTATAGTGGGATATGGGTTCCATTAGGATTTTTTTTGCACCATATATGTAATTCAAGGTTTATATCATCACCAAGGTAAGAAAATCAAGGCCTTCTTCCCTAAATGAATATTTTTTATGCTTAATGGCCATGAAAAATGCCTCTATTTGGGAATATGTGTACCATTAGTATGTTTTGAATAAAAAGAATGGGTTTCAAGACCTATACCATGGCCAAGGGAGGAAATAAAGGGCCTTGGGCCCTAAATAAAACTTCTTGATCGTAATGACCATGAACAAGGCCTCAAACCACCATACATATCCTCTCTAAGGGATATATGGAATTTGGGTGGGATATGATCACCATTCACAAGTTTTGGGCATAATGTACAGCAAAGAACATAAGGTGTCTAGGCCCTATTTGAATCTTATCAGGGCTGATATAGTTGCATAAGTCACATATAGTTGCATAAGTCGCATATAGTTGCATAGTTGCATAAGTTGCATATAGTTGCATAGTTGCATAAGTTGCATTGTTACATAAAGTTGCATGTTGCATAAAGTTGCATAAAGTTGCATAAGTTGCATTGTTGCATAAAGTTGCATGTTGCATAAAGTTGCGTAAAGTTGCATAAAGTTGTGTAAAGTTGTGTAAGTTGCATTATTGCATAAAGTTGCATGTTGTGTAAAGTTGCATAAAGTTGCGTAAAGTTGCATAAGTTGCATTGTTGCATAAAGTTGCATGTTGCATAAAGTTGCGTAAAGTTGCATAATTTCCATAAAGTTGCATAAGTTGCATGTTGCATAGTTGCATAGTTGCATATAGTTGCATATTTGCATATAGTTGGATACGAAATTGTTGCAATATAGTTGCATATAGTTTCATAAGTTGCAATATAGTTGCATAAGTTGCATATAGTTGCATATAGTTGCATAAGTTGCAGTATAGTTGCATAAGTTGCATATAGTTTCATATAGTTGCATAAGTTGCAATATAGTTGCATATAGTTGCATAAGATACAATATAGTTGCATTTGACCACTCACCAATATTTGAGAATATAGTTGAAATATAGTTGCAATATGAAAAATGCCTCTATTTGGGAATATGTGCACCATTAGTATGTTTTGAATAAAAAGAATGGGTTTCAAGACCTATACCATGGCCAAGGGAGGAAATAAATGGCCTTAGTCCCTAAATAAATCTTCTTGATCTTAATGGCCATGAACAAGGCCTCAAACCACCATACATACCCTCTCTAAGGGATATATGGAGTTTGGGTGGGATATGGTCACCATTCACAAGTTTTGGGCATAATGTATAGCAAAGAACATAAGGTGCTTAGGCCCTATTTGAATCTTATCAGGGATGATATTTATGATGCAGTGCTTAAGTGAGTGAACTAGGCCTTGAACAACTAGACAATTCCTTTTTTAGGGATTCTTGGCCTCTCGGGGAGATATGGGAGCCATTAGGAGGTTTTTTGCACCACAAATGAAGTCCAAGGTGCATACCATATTTGGGGGAGGAAAGCAAGGGCCTTATTCTCTAAGAAAAACTTTCTCATGCCTAATGGAAAAGACTAAGTCCTTCTATTGGGAATGTGTGCACCATTAATATATTATGAAAAATAAGATTTTGTATCAAGAGAAATACCATAGATGAGGTAGAAAAACAAGTGACCTAGGCCCTATACAAATATTCTTGATCTCAATGGTTATGAACAAATCCTTGAAGCACCACACAAACCATCTCTAAGGGATCTTTGGCCCATGGGTGGGATATGGGCACCATTCACAGGTCTTATGCATCATAGTTGGCTCTCAAGGCCTCTAAGAAGGAACTTAGAGCCATTAGGAGGATGTTCACACCATGTAAGGTACTAGGGGCCTTAAATATGGTTAGGGAAAGAAAAAAAGGTGTTAAGGCCCTATTTGAATCTTCTCAATATCAAGCTTCATGTAATAGTTATTGAACCAATGAACAACCAAATAAGACTTGTGAAGGGGATCTTTGGTCTCTATGGGTACCTTTGGAACCATTAGTATGTATTCATAGTAAGAATGGGTCTTAGGGAATATACAATGGCAAGGGGAGGAGAACATAGATCTTAGGAACAAAATGAAGCTTCTTGAGTTCAAGGGCCATGAACTAGGCCTCAAACAACCACTTAGATACTTTCTAAGGTATCTTTGGACTCTAGGTGGGATATGGGCACTAGTATGATTTTTTCACACCACACATGAGATTCAAGGCATATGTTATATCCTCGGGAGGAAAATAAGGGCCTTGGGACCTAAAAAAGGATTTATTTTCCATGAACAAGGACTCCAACTAGGAATATTTGGACTATTAGTATGTTTTCACAGTTCGAATGAGTCTTAGCACATTTACCATGGATGGGGACGAAAACTAAGCCCTTGTGACCTAAAAAAAGATTCTTAGGCTTAATGGCCATGACCAAATCCTCTGAGGGATCTCTAGGGGATATTTTTCCTATACGTGGGATATCATGGACGTTGTTAAGAGGTTTTTCACATAATAGTTGGGTCTCAAAGCATTCAAGTGGGATGATCTAGAATTAAGGGATTTTCCTCAAAATTGAAACATCTCAGGGATTAGTAAAGCTATGGATGTTTATCCTCATACTCTACAAGACTTCTCAATCCATCTGAATATGTACCTTTGTCATTACGTTAGTGATCAACTATCTTGTTTCACAAAACTGAAGCTAAAATTTATGTTTCTCCAATTTCTCACAAACATAATGGTACCACACTTAAATGCTCTTTATTCTTGCATGAAACCTAGTATTCTTAGCCATTTCAATGAAACTTTGGCGATCACGTCCTAAATTGTAGGATTCGGTTTCTCTAACCTAACATATTTTTGTAATTTTCTTAGCCACATCAATTCCTTGCTTGCATGATTTGCTACTACATGTTTTTATTTAGCACTTGATAAGGAAAGGATGTAGGGTATGTATACCTCCGTACACTTTAGTGGTGAAATTTGAACAATCATTGAGGAACAATAATTGTGTTGTAGGTCTAAAGGATTGTCTCAAATTTTGTGGAAATTCTAAGCATGGTTTCTCTCCAACCATCCTACATGGGAAAGACAATGAAAAACATTTTCTTGGATGAGACCCCTCTCTCTTCCTCAGGAAATGAAACATATGAGAGTTTTACTTAAACCAACCCAAAAGTCAAAGATTGATGGGAATGTTGTAAGGATACATAGGCAAGAAAATATAGTACCCCAAGGACAATGATAAGGCTAAATCAACCAAAAATCCCCTTTCCTCTTCCCCTATTGTGGTATCATAGTCCCCTTGTTTCTGCCTCAAGAAATAATTAGGGTGGATTTATATTATTGTTCATTTCCAATTTTACAAAACCATGAACTTTTTATTAGAAATATACCCACCACATTGTATAGTCATGACCTTATGAGACCCTTTTGACAGGGCAAGAAAATTTTTCCTTGACTCTCTATATCATTGAAGCCATCATCCTAAGATGTCATTAGCCATCTAGGATTGTCCCCTATCCTAGGAAAAACTACTTGCATGATCAACACTTTATTTATTTAATAAAATTCCAATAGTGTTTGTGGTTTATCTTGGACCTTTTGTGATTTAAACTTTGTTTGTAAAACATCCTCTACATTCATGTTCCATGCGTTTTCTTGTTGTATTGCAATCAATGGTTTTCGAGCTCTTTTACTTATAAATTTACACCATTTACTAGTTCGATCTACCACTTGTTGTACAATTCATAGTTGCAACAAGGTCTCTTCTATGTCCTTAGTATCTCTAATTTCATTTCCTCTACTATTTTGGAATCTAATGATTACATGTGCATA
Organism: Picea engelmannii; assembly: GCA_009831015.1. Taxonomy (NCBI): domain Eukaryota; kingdom Viridiplantae; phylum Streptophyta; class Pinopsida; order Pinales; family Pinaceae; genus Picea; species Picea engelmannii. Next base: position 68,832 of record ML788505.1, read on the forward strand.
TTTTTCCTTATCATATTCACTAATAAGAACATATTCATCTATAAATTTGTCTCTATCCTCCTACTCTTTTTCTTGTCTTCTCCTCTTAGATCCACCGTTGCCTTGACCTCTTTCTTTTCCTTATTTCCATTGTTTTCCTCTTTGCTTCTATAGTCTTCTCATGTGATCACTTCTCATCCTCTCTCATCTTGTCCCACTTTTTGATCTACTCTTCTACTAAATTTATTTTTTTCTCAAATATTTCTTCCTTTCATTGGTTCCTACCTTTGTATTCTTTCATTTTCTCTTCTACCTTCTTCTATCTTTGATTTTCCCTCAATTCATTGATTCATGCTACTTTGCAGTCCCTTCTCTCTTTCCCTTCTCTATAAGAATGTTGGGGTTTTGCCATATGGTATTCTCATATGTTATGTTTATCAGACTTGTGCATTCATTGTCTTATTTATTAGTTGCTTCTTTATACGAGGACAACTCCAAGAGGCCTTCATTGTTTTGTATTTTTTCTCCTTCATCCACTCTCTTCATTTTATCTCATTTTCCTTTGGTATATATGTTAATCTTATTTCAATTATTTCAGTTATTTTTAAACCATCTATGTGCATTTTAAAAGGATGAATTAGCATTTTATCAAGCATTCTATCAAGCATTTCATCAAGCATTCTATCAAGCATTTCATCAAGCATTCTATCAAGAATTTATATCAATAATTTCATCAAACAAATAGCATGCACACTAAAGAGATAGGAGAAATAAGTCAAACCATTTCCTTTGGCCGTGTGCCCTCCTCTGGTGCAAAATCATGTTCCCTCCTCCAGTGCAAATCTGTGTTCCCTCCTCCTATGAAAATCCATGTGCCCTCCTCTGCAAATATGTGTGCCCTAGCCTCCTCCTGCGTGCCATCCTCCTGTGCGCCTCTCCCTCCTCCTTCTTCTCCCATCCTCCTCTCCCTTCCACTGTGCATGCAAAAACGTGTTCCCTAGCCTCCTCCCATGCGCCTCTCCCTCCTTCTCTTCCTTGTCCCATCCTCCTCTCCCTTCCACTCTACCTGCGTGCGTAACCCAATCCTCTCCAATAGTGGTGAGTGGTGAGTGTGAGAAGCTCCAAATCCGTGCTCCTGTGTAGTGGTGAGTGCGAGCAGCTCCAAATTTGCATGCGAGTTTAGTGGTGTGCGATTTGTATTTGGTTTTTTTTGTATGTTGTTATTTATATATAATATATATTATATATAATTTATAAATTATATAATGTATATATATATATATATATTATATAAATTATAAATTATATATATATATATATATATAATATAAAATCCCCAACTCATAGCCCCCAAGACTAATAATCCCTAACTCATAGCCCCCGAGACTAATAATCCCTAACTCATAGCCCCTGAGACATAAAATCCCTAACTCATAGCCCTCGAGATATAGTCATGGATACATCCTTGTCACTGGACTGAGAGCGAGGGGAATTAGGAAGGATAATATAGAGATACCCCAATTGGGAACAAATAATATTGTACAATTGTTCCTTTTGGATGGATTCATCCTCATTTCTAGGAATATTCATGGATACATCCTTGGTGATGAGGGGAAGAAGGGATTCCAGGAACTACTCTATAACCCCCAATCACTATCGACTTGAACATGGTATACCCTCTGGTCCCTATGAATACTGAAAAAATCGGCCTCAGTGAACATAGTGGGATGTCAAACACACTAAAATATGAATACATTATGGTTATGAACATAGTAATATCATAATAGATTGACCCTTCAAATACACTATGAATCTTAACCCCTATAACCCTTGATCTCTTAATTCACCCTTTTTATTTATTTCAAATTATTATTATGATGCATTTAGAAATGTATGAGGTTAATTAATATGTCATTTATGGTCAGCAATATCTTTGGCATTAAAGTATCATGTCATGGTATAAAATATCGATCACTATAACCCTCCCTGGACATAGTATACCTCACAATCTCCATGAACCTTGAATCAAATGGTCTCCCCTAACCCAATCACCCCCTCACACATTATGACCAAAACAATCATGTTAACCCCTAAGGCACTATGGCCACTAACCATTAAGCCACTAATATGTTATGACCACTAACAATTCTGGTCCTAGACATTGTGTACCCACTGATCCATATGAACCTTAACATGCCTAAACCTTGAAATGATCAGCATGTTTCATTAAGAAACCATGAAGACATGAACCCCCTAAGAAACTATAATCCCAAACACACTAGTCCCCTATAAATGCATTAACCCCTTAAGACATTATTATCTCAAACAAACTAACCCTCTCATATACTAAACCCTTAATACATTATTACTTTGAACACACTGACCCCCTAATAGAATTTGATCATTGATCCATTTGATCCTTGATGAAATCACCTCCTAATAATTATTACTTTGAACACAATGAATCCCTATTATATGATAACCCCCAATCAATATCAACCTGAGCATGGTATACCCTTTGATCCCTATGAATCTTGAAACAATCAACCCTAGTGAACATAATGTTACCGCAAACACACTAAAAAATGAATACATTATGGATCTAAACACAGTAACATCGTAATAGATTGACCCTACTAATACACTATGACTCTTAATCCCTATAATGCTTGATCTCTTAATTTACCCTTTTTATTTATTTCAATTTTATTATAATGCATTTCGAAAAGTATGAGGTTAATTAATATGTCATATATGTTCAACAATATATTTGACATTAAATTATCATGTCATGGTATAAATTATCGATCACTATAACCCCCCTTGGACATAATATACCCCCCAATCTCCATGAACCTTGAATTAAATGGTCTCCCCTAACCCAATCACCCCATCACACATTATGACCCAAAAAATCATGTTAACCCCTAAGGCACTATTGCCACTAACCACTAATCCACCAATATCCTATGAAGACTAATTATTATGGTCCTGGACATTGTGTACCCCCTAATCGCTATGAACCTTGGCATGCCTAACCCTTGAAATGATCATCATGTTTCATTAAGAAACCATGAAGACATGAATCCAAAACACACTAGTCCCCTATAAATGCATTAACACCCTAATAGAATTTGATCATTGATCCATTTGATCCCTGAAGAAATCACCTCCTAATAATTATGACTTTGAACACAATGAATCCCTATTATATGATAACCCCCAATTAATATCAACATTCAATCTAGTCAAAGTTGATCTATTAATGTCTCTTGTTACTGTGGGGTTATAAAGCCTCATGATCCCAGTGACCACATGCCTCCAACCTTCTAATATAATGATCGTTGGGCAACAACATTTATGAAGGGTGATGAATAACACTAGGGGCAACTTTCAATTCAAGTCTAGGAATGACTAGGCCCATATCAAGTGAAGGAAGAAAATTAAGAAGGTACATGTGTTGTCCCATTCCATGTCAACAACAAAGCATCCATTCACTGGGAACAAATCGATGACTCCACTAAATTAGACTTTAGGGTTTACATGATGAATTGATGATGGAATAAAGTGGGCATGTGAGTCAAATGTGAGTCCAGAAACCCTCCCATATTGTTAAGGCATGTGAATAGTCTATCCTTGTCAAATTTCAATGCATTCAGAAACAGTTTCAAAAAATTTCAACGTTGGCCCCATTCACAGGTCACAGTTGCCCGTGTCTAGTTCTAGTACAATTTCCTTGTAAAATTTGTATAAGGTATTTGAAGAATGATAATTTTGAGAATGATAATGATGAATTGATGATGGACATAACTACATCGTTGGTATGATTAGGTGCATTCACACATAGCTCCTCTTGGTTTCGAGAATAGTTCATTCTCTACTAAACAGGGCCAACCATGTGAAGGTGGAAGATCTAATTATGCCCCCTCCCCCCCCCACATCACTCTCAATTTCCCCATATTACCTAATTTGATATTCCAAAGAACATGTGTATCATATACTATATTATACAAAATAAAAACATATAAAGATCATATAAAAGATATAAACACACACCTCTTCTTTTCAACAATTAAATACCAGTCATCTTCTTCTTCATCTAGCTCAACATCTGTATGAAGATCTGGTTCAGAATCGATATTGGTGAAAGTCTCATTCCTATCAACATCATCATCAACGTCATTTTCGCTACTATAGTTATCGATATCGTCAATGAGAATGTCGTCTCCTACATTTGGATGATCAACTTCTTCAACTTCTTTGTCTGACACATCAACTACATGAGCCACCTACTCCTAATATTCATAATCACAATCTTCTTCCTCTTTATTATCTTCATCCTCGACTACATGATTGTACTTTACTGGTCTTCCTCTTGGATAATATCTAACAACATATGACCAACCTGCTTTACCAAGTACATCTGAGTAAAATACTTGCTCACATTGACTTGGAAGAACATAAGTCTCTGTACCTGGTTGAAATGCCCTTGTATTAACCATGGTAAATCCGTTATCATGCTCAATAACAGTTATTTCAGGATCATGTTCATGCATCTGTAGCTTGTACCATTTAACCTCAAACAAAACTGTTTAAAAGGAATTAAAATCACACTCAATTATATCCTCCAAATGGCCATAGTACCTATTCTGAGTTTCTTCCAGATTTCTGTCACTTCTAGAGGAATTGTTGGTGACCTGAAGCACTGCAGTTATCCCACAATCCGAGGTTTTCATCTTATCATCCAACATTTTGATACGGAATTTACGACCATTACACCACATAGCCTTGTGATGTTTCAACTGCAACATGGACAACAAGTAAAAAATAAATTGCCAATTAATAATCCTCATATAGGACTTACTAAATATATATTTCAATAATTAAACAAACCAAATACATTGAAAAATTGGGAAAAAACTAGGAAAATGTGGGTAACAAATTTAACTTTCTTGTTTATCTTTTAAACCAAAGGCCAAATCAACTTCCCTTGATGTAAGATCAGGAAATTGATCTCGATGATGATGCGTTGTTTTAATCATCTTACTCACCCCTTCCCATGATAACGTACCAAAGTATTCTTCAGTATATTCTATCCAATGCTCCATCCAATCAAGATTGTTTGCAATGTATAAATGCAATGCATCCCACTCTCGAGCAATTGTATGATAGAATAACAATTTAATATCATTAATTAGTTATTATTAATAAATGAATAATTTAATAAATGTGTAATATATTAAATCTACATCAACATCTAATAATTACCTTTCATAGTCCTCATTTTACCTTTCCCCAATAGGACCTCCCCTTCAAATTTGTTGATGGAGTTAAGATGCCAAATGCGAGTCACATTCATATTTTCTGCTAATTTAGGTAGATATTGACTAATATACACAATGCCTTGATATACCATATATCCCTCAACCATAGAACCCTCCAAACATGCTCTTTGTCTAACAAAATCCTTCAATGACTTCAAAAGCCTCTCCACCGTCCACATTGACCTTGTGTGTATGGGTCCACATAATTCAATCTCCTCAACTTGGTGTATGAGGTAGTGTTCTTGTGCATTGAAAAATGTTGGAGGTATATACTGTTGCATTTGACAAATTAGTCAGGGAATTTCTCTCTTCCAATACCTTATATCTTTTTTATGGATTTCTTTTGATGATAGCCACCTACAAATGTCGATGCAATAAAATAATGTCAATGCATACATAAATTTGTAGATAAAATATAATATGTCAATAAGTTCCGCTACAAATCACATAAGAAGTACATTTTCCTTATAAAATAATACTTGTCTCATGTATTTTCCAAGTACATAAATAATTTGTTTTATGTTGTTGTCAAAGTCGTCTGGGAGAGATAAAGGTAGAACATACTGTAACAAAAGACAAATAATTATTATTTGTTTCCAAAAAATGTGTACCGATAAGGAAATATATTATAACCTACTAATTAACTTAATTAATGTATGCCAGCCATGTATTTTAACCCCACCAAAATCACCTTTTTTATTTAAGATATTTTTTATGTTCGACGAAAACCCCGTCGAAAACCTAATTTTTTGAATGACCTCTTTTACAATATTGCTCTGTTTCTCCGTCAATAACCAAGGAAGACTAGTATTTTTTTCACGACCATCGCCATTAGAATTAATAATAACATTTTGCAAGGCGTGATTAGCTTCCTGGATGTCACAACAAATCTTTTCAATTCTCTCTTTGTCAGTCCTTCTATCTAATATTCTCCATAACAATTATGTTATGTTCTTCCCGATATGCATTGTATCAAACAAATGAACTATTTGTAGGTTCTTGTAGTATGGCAATCTACTGAATTGCATCGGGTAACTTTTCATTCCTTGTGGAAGCCCATTCGTGCCTTAACGACATTCATGAAACATCAACAAGTTGAAATTAACACTAATTAATGGGACAAAATGAAATTAATACTAATGAAATTAACCAAAGATTTATATAATAGGTCATACATAAATAATTTGCGTACCTTGACGATTTCTAATATATTCCAACTTCCATAGGCGAGGTGTCATTCTTCGTGGTTTTTTTCCGTTTTCTTATTTACCATTTAACTTTGCTTTGTTTGTAGTTCGATAACTATGGTTCTTAGGTAGAAAGTGTCTATACTCATCAAACACTTCCTTTGCTAAAATCCTTGAACGATGAGATTTTATCCTCGGACCACAAACCGGGCATGCAAATTTACCCTTTTTTTGAAGACCTACAAGATATATGAATAAATGTAGAATCAAATTAGAGTTACAATTTAAAATAATCCATGATTTTTTCAATAAATATATATAATATTAAATCACAAAATAAAGTAACAATATAGCACAAAAATGTGTTAACCCGGGAGCATCATGAATTGTCCATGATAGTATTCCATGGAATTGAAATCATTTTTTCCCTATTGGTCTAGAGAGGTCATACATAGTGACGCCAACCCATAAACTCAACAACTCATCAATGAGAGGCTCAATATATACGTTCATATCTTTAACCTAGTACCTACCTAATTGGTTGAACATACTGCAATGTTAATTATACTTATCTATATGTCGTGATATATAAAAGAAATAGTTACCATGCACGAAACAAAGAAATAAAATATTTTGTCATACTTTAAAGCAAATAAAAGATAATGAAATACCTAGAACAATAATTGCCAACATTGCATTCTCTCTCATGATCGACATCCAAGGAGGAAGGTTATTGTTTATAACAAAAATAGGCCACACTGAGTACCTAGAACGAAGCTCTCCAAATGGATTGACACCATCAGCTGCCAACGAAAGTCTAACATTACGAGGTTCTTCTTTATAAATTGGCCACTTTTCTTCGATGTAGTTCAATGCAGAACCATTTGTAGGAATTCAAAGAACATTGTCTCAACTTCTTTTCTTTGCATGGAAATCCATAAACTGTGCTATACTTTGGCACTTGAACAACTGCTGGAAACGTGGAATTATCAGAATATAATGAAGAACTTTGCAAGGCACCTTCTTTGACGCTTTATTGGTACGATATATACTTATTTGACATTGTGGGCATTCATTTTCTAATGCATATTGTCCATAATATATGATATGATCATTAGGACATGCATCAATAGCTTGATAGTCCATTCCAATTTCTTTCATAATCAAGGATATTTCTCGATATATGCGTGGGAAAATATTTGACGTCAGTAATAGAACATCACCTAACAATCTACAAAATTCTAAACAATTAGTCAATGCAAACAATATTAATCATCAATATATCATCCAATATACTAATTTACAAATTAGAAAGCAATAGCAATATAGGAAAAAATTGAACCTTTTAAGTATTTGTGAACATGCAAGCACAAATAATTAACAAATTAAATACCTTAGTATCTGTGTGAGACATGTGTTTGATAAACCATTCAAAACTTTCAGGTTCACCAACAACAATATAGTATATACAATATTTGTTGTTGAGCCTTCATAAATAGGTTGACGTGACTTCTCAAGTAGAGGATCAACATCATGACTATCATCCTGGTTGTCCTCATCCATTGGAGAAAATGTGTCTTGGATCAATCTATGTATCTAATATTCCTAATTTGAATCACTAACATTATCTCCATCCATATCATCATTAATAACTTGATCAACAACTTCAATATTCTAATCTCGAAGTTCATCTCCCTGTAAAGTAGTATTTCTGCTAGTACTTGGAAAATAACTCTCCGAAGGTCGACATTTTTGGGGCATCGTCTATATATTTTAAAACAACGTAGGAAAGTTAGTGTGTATAGAAAATATAAAAATATCGATAAGAAATATTACTAAAATTCATGACATACTGATTATTACAGACAATACATTAAATATTGAATCCTCTTACTAAGGGACGATATTCATAACCCCCTTCGGCATGCCCCTTCTCCCTATAATGTCTTTGGGCTATTGTTATTAAAAGTCTTCTGTTTTTCAAGCCTGATCAATCATAGAAAGGCCAATAATAGTTTCCATCACCCCTCACCTCTAATGTTTCTCTTAACCAAGCAAGTTTCTGGTCATTTTCGTTCATTGTGACAAATCCTTGTCCTGACAAGTAATTGTCTTACCTACACCATACCAAACATTAAGTTGTCAATTTTTTATATTTTAGCTACTCCTTTCAATTATGATATGTTTATTTACAATGACCTACATCTTTATAATAAGGTCAACATCTTTATAATAAGGTGATCATATGTGTAGAGGATCAACATCATGACGACATAGATAACATCTTTATAATAAGGTCATATGTGTACAAATGTTTTCTTTATATAATAACGACATATATACCTAACATAATTTTAGGGTTAGTGTTTATGTATCTTATTAGTCCCTGCTAAAGCAGGGAATATAACAATCGATTGCAAGTCAAAATCATTTTGACTTTTGTAAATTTACAAAACTTTTAACAATGTTTTATAATGTTTTTCAATAAATATTTATTAATGAGAATTTTATATATAAATAAAAATATTTTTTTATTTTTAAATATTCAAAATTAATTTTTTTGATTGGTCAAAAACTCAGAAGTGACTAATTCCCCCTGGTTGGAGGCGACAATTAACCACAAAACTAAACAAATTAAATTATTTGTTTTTTAAAAAATCCACAAATCGCCACGTATTAATTAAAAGTACAAATAATGATTGATGTTATCGACATTCTATGTGTAGTAAATGTAAGAATACACTTTGGATTTTGAGACTTTGTTTCATCTCCCAATGAGTTGATGAGTGCACTTTCTCCACCGTCCATATGTACACACCTGATCACGTCAACCACAACGTCAAGCTCGGGTTTTGTTTTTCATGCTTAAATAATGGAAATTATCGTACGTTGTTTTGCAAAATGTACATACCTGATCACATCAACCACAATATTTAGTCTTGGGTTTTGTTTTGCATGCTTAAATAATGGATGATCTCTCGTACATTAATAATTATATGTAATATCAACAAGCTATCTTGTCACTAATGCCAACCTACCCATTATTTATTACAATATGTTGAGGATAGCAAATAATTTATGCGGAAGAGGGAAATGTTATTAATATTTCTCTTAATATATATGCAGAAGAGGGAAATGTTGAGGATAGCAAATAATTTATGCGGAAGAGGGAAATATTACAATATATTGCAGCTATTACCCTTGTTGTTATAAACATGAGTTTCCTCCCTATCTTATATATACCATAACTTATCATTTATCAATATAACAATCAACTTCAATATTTTATTCATGGAGATTTCTTCCTTCATTTAGTTGAATTAGTAAGTCCTAGTCAACCATTAGGTGTGCAAGTATCCCAACAATAATTATCACTGTTATATTATTTTCAATTTATGCAAGTGTGATCCCTTTTCAATTTGTTGGTGTTTTTTTGTTAGGTATTAAAAATAAAAGAGAGAAGAAAATGACAATCAATTACTATGATTTCACCAATCAGGGTTGAGTTTCAAGAGCAATTCCATATCTTTATCAATGAAAAGAGAGAGAGATTATAGCTACAATTGAAGGTAAAAGGGTATGCGGATTCCATAAAACTAGAATATTATGGAATCCACATACGCTTTTCCATAGAATATACTAACTAGATCCAAAAACCAAAGACATGAAATATGGTACTACACATATTATAATATATTATCAAGGAAAAAACAAGCTAAATGAAATTTGGACATTTGAACAAAAATTTACAAGTTAAATGAGTACATAAAAAAAAAATAGCATACTAACCTTGCAAGTTCAAAATACGAGCTATGTAGATCAAGAATTGGATTTGTTCAACCGATGGGTGACAGAATAAATAAACAGCTCGAACAAAATCCAAGAACAGTGTCACAACTATAGTAATTGTGTCGCAAAGTCTCTTAAAGTCACGTATATATAGATCAAATAGTCAACTAGCCGTTAACACCGACCAATGAGATAGGAAAAAAAATCATCGCTATTGCCACGAAAGTTCGTCGCTATAGAAACCAAAATCCCAACTAGGTTAAAATAATATTTTTGTGGATATTGCAACGAACTTTCGTGGGAATATTGATGAAAATCCTGCTCTGTTTAAAAAAAAGATGAAACTAGTGGAAGCATGGAAACTTTTCGTGGAATAATTCACCCATATGTAGTAGTGATTCAAAATCTCAAAATCTGTCATCAAATGTTCAACCAGGGTTGCTCCTTTCAGGTTTTCCTCAAGGTTTTCTAATTTGGAGTGATCCATTCTTCACCAAGTGAGGTGAGAGTTGTATTCTTCATGATCATATAATTTTCCTTTTCCATACCAAAATGGTGGAAGGAATTTAATGAAAAATTCTTCAAATAGATCCTTTAATTCTTGCACACTTTGCTCCATCCGTGTGGCCTTAGTTTGGAGTGATTTTAGCAGTTTATTTTTGGCAATAACCCTCCTAGCCCAAATGATAAATTTAGTTCTATAGTTTACCCCAATGGTATGAAGTTCTGTAGTAGGGATGGAGTTGAGCAGGTTTATGGCATTTTGGGCCCACTCTGATGGTTTCTTGGCTAAGCTCTCATTTACAACAATACACTTGCTTCTGGCTGTGATGGCCATTCTTTATTTATCATTGATGAAGTTTAAATACACTCTGAACTTGGCAGCCTCAACAACTATAGAATCCCAGATGATGTGTTTGGCTCCCTGCAATAGCCATTTGCCTATTAATCTTATTTTCAACTTGTCTATCCTCTCTTGCAAGGCTTTATTGTCCTTTTGAAATTGATCCATTATTTCATCCTTTGATTTCATTTACTTCTTCAATTTATCTGTCTCCTTTTAACCCCTTGATTTCCTCTACCTTCAGGATAACTTGTGACATAGCCTGGAGAAGTCCTTTAGTGTTTCGCCCAGCTTCTGCAGTAGGAGGTACAACTACAAATCTGTTCAAATATTCTATATGTCCTTGTGACCAATTCACCTTTTCTTGTTCTAGTTGCAACACATTAGCTTTGTAATCCAATGCCTCTTTTTGAAATGCTTCTTTTTCATGTTCTAGATAAAACCATTCTACTATTTGTGGATGCTCTGTGGTAGACATTTTTGGGTTTTTCTTCAAGCTTTGAACTAGCTTGTATTTTTCATCCAATGAGGATTTCACTCCTTGAGGGCCTTCAGATTCTAGCCTCTTGACCCGAGTCTTCCAATCTCTCTTGTATGCCTTTTCTTGCCTCAACTTCCCTTCCAATTTTATCGCATAAGATGACAACTTTGAATTCTTCAAGCTTAGACGCAAGTAATCAGAATACAACATATCACTGGTATTCCTATGGAATTTTTCTTTGTCTATAGCACTGATGTTGTCATACTTTATATTGATCTCAGATACTTTATCTTAATCTGCAACTGCTATATTAAATGTCCTCTTCTCTATATCTCTTATTGTGAATAGAGAAGACTTGTGCTGAGAAATCTTTTCCACTTCAGAGACTAACTCCCTCATCTCACCCATAGCCATATTTCCTTTCTCAGCATATTGTTTTGCCAAATTTTCTTTAGATTGATAAGGTGCTCTAGATGTCTTATCAAATATGTGCTTTTTGTTGCTAAAAGTTCTTGAGTTTCCTTCACTTTGGAGCTTTCTTCCCTTCTCAACTTCTATAGTGTTGGTACCACTCTCCACCATATCCATATTCATTTGTTCTTTAGGAACTTCATCCTCTAGATCCACTATCTGTGGGGACTATGTAATCTTCATATTCTTAGGGGAGTCTCCTGATCACTTGTGCCCATGGCCTCTAAACTGCTTCTCTTGCTGTAGACACTTACTTTGGGGAATTTGAATATTAGCTTCTGAGGAGTTTGATGTGTTTGACTTTGTTGTAGGGTTGCCTCCACTTGATGTGGTTGAGTTGGCTGCAAGATTGCTTCCATATCAACACAGACTTCTAGATTTGATAACTTATCAAAACCCTCAACATGTTCATGCTCATAAGGGGCTTGTTTTTTCATTAGTCTTCTCTTGGATATGAACTGATGTGGATCATATCTTCTTCCCTGTAGCTGTGAAAAAACAAACTCTTTGAGATTTTCTTTAATCTGAGATAAGCATGATCTAGTTTTGATAATGAAGGGTCCAATGATAAAAGGGAATTTGAGGTTTGAGGCTTTGTGAAATTTTAGGAAATGCTCTATCTCTGATATGATTCTTTGCCTGATGAACTCAAGGGAAAATACTCTTGGGGTCAAAAAATAGGTAGAAGATAGGGGGATTTATGACAACCATAGACCTAGACCATTGTTGAATGCATGAACAATAACCAGTCCCCCACTCCATTTTATGGATTTGGCTGTAAATAGCTCCTCATGTCATCCATGACTCTTGGTAAGATGGTGTTGAAAATCAAACTGTAAACCCTGGTCGTGAATTTGTTGATGAAGATGAGCAATCTGATCCTCTTACATTCAGTTGATATTAATGTTTCTTTATGCTATTATCTCTTATTTGTTTCTAGTAAAATCTTCAACAAGTATGTGTAATATTTGATATGTCTTAGAGAGCGAAAATTCACTAGTTGCTTATGGTATTATCATCTATGAACTGGTCAAAACTTACACGGACAATTGAACTAGAATCTGACTAAAAAAATGCCAACAGGAAACCCAACATGACCTTGACCACATGTTTGTCATTATCTAGACCTAAAATTTAGCTTAGTAGGGAACAAACCCATTGGACCTCAATAACCATCATACTCACATTCATTGGCAAAGACAAACTTTCTGAAAGATTCTCTAGTTTGACAATTGTCTGTAAAAATAGATCTTTGATTTCTGACGGACACTCCCTGTAGACACTAATTAGATTTTATTCCTAAAATGGTTCACACACTCCAGAGAAAGATTCTGGTATGCTGAGGGAACCTCGAATTGATAGACTCTTTACACTACACAGGACCTTAGACCCCTGTTTATTTAACTCGACTTTATCTTCCTGTGAATACTACTCTGCGCACCAACCTATGAATTTGGGAAAAGGGAAAGCAACTTCGATAGCGTAAGGGACTATAGTGGACTGGAATGCTTCAAGGAATGGTATCTACTTCCCTACATTATCGGACAGATTACTTCTAGACACATATATGGGTGAAATGGTGATTTTGGTGTCGAACACGTCTGAATCTTGATCAATTAGGGATTCTTTATTTGACACAGGCTCTTTCTCTTCACTGTTTTTTTGATAGGTTCCATGGTGGCGATGAAAAATACCTGGAAATGAGAAGAAATGGCATGAGTGTGGCATATTGTTGAGCTTCAGTTGAATGAGGGTGGTCATGCCAACTTTCAAATGTTCCAATATTTCGAAAAATAATAAAATAAATGACAAGTTCCCTTTATATACTTTTCCGATTTCGGGGGTGCAAGGAAGTGGTTTGGGGAAACCTACTTCTCGCCCTGAAATGCACCCAGTGGCACCACATGATCCCAACCAAAAACCATGGTTTAGTTTTTGTCCTGCTTTTGAGAATTATCCTTTGCACAACTCCTTCCCCTGAAATGATCCCCAACCATCGATCTGGAACACTCACGATCTGCGATGTATCGGGTCCCATCAACTTCATGCTCCCGCCAAAATTAGCCTCCTCCTGCTATATTTAGTCCCTCCCTTGATTTATCAGACTTCTAGCCAATTTATCACTTCAGTAAGTTTTGAAATCTCAATTGCACACAATTTTTTTAATGGTGATAACATGGGCTCCAACTATGGATGATATCCTCCCAGTGAGGTAGAAAATAACGAAAGATTGAGTGTCTACCCATTGGGATTTGTTTTACTCATGCAATTGAATTTACCAACATATTATTCACAAAACTAAAAATCTACTCACAATAACTTCAACTGAAAAAAAAAATGATTATATACAATGAATGGAAAGGGTGATAGTTCCTTTCAACAATATAATGTTTGAGAAACCTTCCATTCACAAGTCCTCCTCCAATGATATATCCATTACTTTCCTGTAGCAGATATGATCCATATTTTATGGGTAGAACAAAATGAATACAGATTATTAAAATATTCTTAACACAAAATAACAGAGATACAATAAAACTGGTTTTCTATTCAATAAGGAAATAAGTTGAAATTGTAAAATGTAGCAGAAAACAATCTTGCTAGAATGGTGGCGGCTTATCTTTGAGAAGAGATGTGATGGATGCACTCATTCACAAGAAGATGGTTACAATGAGGCTCTGAAGGCCTTTTAAAATAAATAGGAATATCAAAAACCCTAGACATCCAAAAACCTAACCCTAGGAGATGAAGCACCAAAATTAATGTGGGCCCCATTTGGGTAAGTTAGTACAACAACTTCCTAGGGTCGTAACTTTTGCATACAATCTCTGTTTTAGGCGTGCGATAGCCCGTTGGAAAGGTCTAACCGAGAAGAAAAAATTTCGACTGCCCCATGTTATTGGCTTTGGAATTCACCTGAGCCCCAAATCCCCAAAAAACATCGTTTAAGGCCTCAAAACGGCCTGAAAAGTTTGGAACTCTAAAAAATGATGAAAAACTACCAAGGTGGAACACTGTTTTTCAAAAAAGTGGAATAGGTGGGTGGCCACCAATATCCACCTGGATCAATCCTCCCTCCTTAGGAAGCAATGGTATCCATTGCGTTGAGTTCCCCCATCAGATGAGGAAATTTCTGTTGAATTTGGCCCCGGGTGAGCCACTTGCCTTGGTGCAGGAGCTACCATGCTTTGATGACTTGATAAAGATGGATCCTTTGTTGTCGAGTGCCCTTGATCTGTGTGTCCACAATATGATCATTGGATGCTTGTTGCATGCAATCAGGGTTGATATTTGTTGGTGTCAACATCTCTGCTATCTCTGAGGTGTCCAATAATGGTGGGAAATATGGCTGAAGGATAGCCACATTGAAGACTCGATGCAGACCAAGGAAGGGGGGAATGTTGAGCTAAAAACAATTTTCACCCACAACCTTGGTGATGGTGTATGGCCCATAACGGAGTGGGAAAAGATTATGATGGGTCCCTGTAAGATGTTATTTCTACAAATGCAACCAAACTTTGTTGCCCACCTAAAACTTATGTGGCATGTGATGTTGATCATGGTGTTGCTTGTACTTGACATTAGACTTATGTAGAATATCCTAAACCTGTTGGTTGATGTGTTAGATCCGCTCAATGAAGTGATTGGGTTTGTCAACTTCTGGTGGAGCATGGGATGAGTCGGTTGAGGTGGTCACTCGGGGTAGTGCAACATCCATGGGGCCCAATGGTTGGAATCCCAACCCCACCTGAAAGGGGTTATGGCCAGTTGAGCTATGTAGGGCTTGGTTATAGCTATGTTGGACATAGGTAAGACTCTCATCCCATGTGCAGGGGTGTTTTGAATTGTACATGAGTAGGATATGTATGACCATCTAATTGACGACCTCAGTTTGGCCATTTGTTTGGGGGTGTAAGCAAGTAGATTTGGTGATATTGGTATCTTGCAATGACTAGAGGCTCGACGAGAATGAGCTGAGGAACTGATTGTCGCAGTCTGAGATAATGATTTTTGGGATCCAAAACTGTACCTATACTCGTTGAAAGAATAGATTGGTAGTGGCTTATACTATGATGTTCTTCTTGCAGACGGCTAGAATCACCATCTTGGAAAAGCGATAAACAACCACAAAAACATAGTAATTTACCCTCTTGGTCGACGTGAGGCCCGACATGCAGTCCATTGAGATGGATTCCCATGACTTGTTGGGAGTAGGCAGAGGTGTGTACATGCCCTGTTTCTTAGTGGTCGGTTTGGAAATAGCACAAGCGGTGCAAGACCTGATATACTTATCGACATCTTGTCGAAGTTTCGTCTAGTAGAAATGTTTCTGCAACAATGCCACCATCGTTTCAATGCCAAAGTGTCATGCCACCTGACTGTAGTGAGCTTCCCAAATCATCTTCATGTGCTCGCTTGATGGAACACAGAGATGGACCAGATGACACAACAACCCATCTTGAAGATGGAAATTAGTGACCACTAAGTTGGTGCCCAACATTTGGTAGGTGGTGCAGAAGTCAAGGTTTGTCTCGTAGAAGTGGGGCCATCCGGAGGTCTCGTGGCCGCAAGAGTCTCTCACCATGGTGAGTGCCACGACTGAAGGTTAGACAAGGCAGTCAACAACTCGGTTGGTAATTCTTGTTTTATACTTGATGTTGAGGTGGAACTGTTGTAAGTATGTTGACCACTTCTGATGGCAACATTCTACAATTTTCCTCGGGTCTGCATGAACTGCAGTGTCCATAGAAAAGTTTAAGGGAAAATTTTTATCCCATGGGAGAAATTAGAGAGTTTTAAATTTTAATTGGGCAAATTATTTACATAGAGGGGTTTGAGGGGTTTGACTATACATAGCCCCAATTTTATTTTTCAAAAACATATATATGAAAACCTTAGCCCATGGGAATTTGTGAACAGAGACAAAGAAATTCATTTTCTCCTCGTAAAATTTGAACTAGATCTTTCTATTCGCCCTTATTTTCTGATAGTGGAAATGCTTCGGAGGTATTTTGTGTTGATGATTGCAGCTATGTGAGACATTCTCTAGCTTAGAGACCTATGAGATGTGGATCATTGCAGTTATGTTAGTCCTTTTCCAGCTTACAAACCTAAGAGAAAGCCCCTAAGAAGGTTACATGGTTCCTACCTGAGACAGAGCTAGAATGTAATGATGACCTCCTCCATTCAGAGAGTTGATAAGAACTCTAGATGATTATCTGTAATGAACCTCAAATTTGACATAATTTTTTTTTTCTTATGGGACATTAATCTCCAATTTCGTTTAAAAGATTCGTAGCAAATGAGAAGGTAATATTTATTCTGATCATAGACCTATGTTTTGAATACCATACAAGCTAACTTAAAACCTTATATGAGTAGTTCTCTAGAACTTCTAGCACTTTTGTTCAACATATCTCTCTCTCTCTCTCTCTCTCTCTCTCTATATATATATATATAATTGTATCTATATAGCAATTAATATTTACGAGTTGTAGTCCTAATCTCTCCTTTAACACATGAATATTTATGCTTGCACACAAGACTATTCCACTTGATGTTGAAATAAAAACATATACCACAAAATAATAACAGAGTCAGGAGTTATACCCCTTGGTAGAATACACATGGCATATCATAAGTTATTAAACATCATTTGAAGAAGGTCTGATCCGTTAAAACTGGTTTCCTTATGAAATTATTCATGGTGAAAGCTCTTTTAGTCATCATACTTATAAAATATTGGGTAAAGAGAGTCTCGCGCAAATCCTTGTTTAACTATGTCTTGACTAAAATTTGTCTCACCAAAAAATTCCATTTGAACAATAAGATAACTAAGACGAGCAACTATACATAAATGGTCCCATTTAGTCATGTCACGAAGGGACGGTCATTAACTTCATGTTTTTTGTTGATATGCAAAGGAGGTGGATTTGTCAGGAAGAAGTTAAGGCTTTCCTCCTACAATTAATGGAGGTTTTGTGTGCACACATTTCGATGGAACTTTCACCTGTCCCTTCCTCCAATACAATCGTGCCAACTCTGTCTTAGCACATGGCTCTACCAATCTTGTACCCTGAACATTTATTCCGCATAACGCAATCTCCTCTTAGGGTTAGGCGAGTTTTTCCTTGGTTATTGTAAACCCCGAAATGGCTTTGTGTGTTATTTCTTTAGCATGGGAGAACTGTCGACTTGGAGGTCGTTACTCAGTGAAACAAACGACATTATCCATCTTCTTGGTAAGTTTTAAAATAATATTCTGCTTTAAGTAAAAAGAGCAGAGCCTCAGAGGTTTGTTATGGTGAAAGCCACATTCATTCTTGTTATAGGTTTAGTTTAAAACATCTTCTCATCGATACTGCTTGAAATTAATCGTCAGATCTCTCACACTGTGGGTCATCTAATCTATGACATGTGGAAACCTCCTGGTTCTTTCAATATTCATCCTCTAGGTCATCCAATATGTTCTCAATACTTAGTCATTTCTTCGATTTTCAACATTTCACCATGGGTCCACTATTCTACTATACTTAGTCGATTTTTTTCCTTCTCACCATGGGTCTGAGGGATATCTTCATATGTTCTTCACTTGTCAACTCTATCCATGTGACCGATTATTGATGTTTAGTCAATTTTTCAAACTCCTTTGTGGGTCTCCTATACTTAGTCAATTTTTGAACTCCTACCACGGGTCCGCGATACATCTCCATTCTTTTCTTATTCATGACCTCATCTGTCTCACTGATTCTTAATACTTAGTCATTTATTCAAAATCCTACCATGGGTTGGCGAGTCTGTGACATTTTCCTATTTCTTGTGAACTCATTTATTTGACTGATCCAATCTTCATCCTTATCCATTTGTCAAGAAATCACCAGTTTCTTGGCACTTAGTTATTTCTTGAGATCTCATGTGATCAGGTGGATTCCATGTAGACGTAATATTTATGTACACTGGATGATGTGGAATTGATATGTGTCCTAACATGTGCCACTCATATAATTATACATGTGGCACTGATGTGGAATATGTTCTCTCCCACCATGTGTTGGACCTAAATATTTGATCTTAACCATTGATATCTGGAGATGAATGGTTAGGATATGATCGCTAAAATTTAATCCATGTGGCATTTATGTGGAATCTTTGTTCACCCACCAGGTGTTGAACCTCAATATTTGATCTCGACCATTGATCCCTCTTTTCATTAATCTTTATCTCTTTTCTTTCTTTAATTCAAACTAAGTGATAATTACTTTTCATTATAAACCCTTCGATCTTGATATTCCTCACAAATGTGGGATATATCAATTTTTCCATTTAATTTGGTCTTTTTATTCAGGAATTGTCATTCACAGAAGGTATATATGCACAACACATGGAGGCATTCATTGTCTCCCCCTACCTTTGATATCAATTCCATCCTTTGTCATCAATGGAAACACAACTTCCATCACTAGTGAAATACCTTGGAGGCCTATTTATCCATATATGAAGGTAATTGTAGATACCGAATGTGAATGGAATATATGAGGCAAGCAAGAAATCTCTTTATTGTGAATTGTCAAGATGGGGAAAGAACAAAATGGCCAATAAGAGACTAGAAAAAATAAAGGAAGAAGATTGCAACTACAACCCAAAGAAGAAAATATCCCAAGAAGCATTACAAAAATGTATATAGACACTTAGATGAGAAGTGTTAGAAGATTCATTTAAAACTACATCCAAAATGGTACAAGTCCTCAAAAGGAGAAATGGTAGCGACAAAATAAATAGTGATAGACAACACTTTTGATGGGGAAAACTTGGTTTGCACCACACTACAACATCCAAGGACTAGTGGAGATAGAAGTACACTATTCAAAATAAAATTTCAAGTGATGAACTTGAAGGTATATGCTTTGTTTGATAGTGGTTATCATTATAGTTTTATTTTTGAAATATTAGTTCATGAGTTTCGTTTAGAGACTTGTGATCTAGTACATTCATATTCATTGGGAGAAATCTACACTAAGAATCACCAAAATATGTAAAATTAGGTTTCATTAATGTTGATTATGTTGATGAAATATAATGTTATGTAGCACCTATTTATGCATGCAAAGTGGTGTTTGGTAGTCCCTACTTATGGGATAAGGATACAACATTATACATGAAAGAAAAAAATATTTTTTAGTCAAAGGTGGTGATGCCTACCTCATCAAAACATAAAAGAGGAGAAAAAAATATTCTTATTAGCAACAAAATATGGGTAGAGAGGAACAATAATTGAACCATTCCAAAAGAAAGAAGACTTCATATATAAAGGAATGGTGTAATTAGAGAGACAAGTGGAGGTCACATGTTTCCATATTCCATGTGTTTCTATCTTCCATGTGTTTCCATCTTCTCAATTTTGAGATTTTGGAGACCAAAAGATTCCCATTAGGCAAGTGTGATCCAAAATGGATCAACAATAAAGAAAAAATTTGTTTGATTTCAATGTTTACATTTAGTACTTGACCAAACTTGAATCCTTCCCCCAAAAATCCTTGCAAGGTTTTCCAAAACCTTATTATCATTCCTTCAAAAAAAATATTTCATGTCAAAACTAGGGATACAATAGAGGGAGATAATAACTCTATTATATACACATGGCATTTAGGAAAAAAAAGGATAAGGAAAAAATGGCTTAGTGTATATATTAGTGCTATGTGGCATTGTTGGCATTGTTGTATTGCCCATATCCCCAGAAGCTCTTCTCTAGTATTTGTGCCAAGTCCACAGCTAAATGTCCATTTATAACTTTGGTGATCACTGACCCTTACCACCCCTCCAACCCCACTGTATTGTCCATTTTTTTGAGCAGCCCCATCAAACCACCCTATAATACCTTGACCAATTGATATACAAGGAAGTACACCCGGTTTAAGAACTTTCACTTGTTTGTTGTAATCACCCACATCGCCTAACATTTTATAGAACGCCTTATGAATTGAAGGGGTTCCTTCTTAAAAAATAGTGTAATTCCTTTCAAAACATATAAACCAACATATGAAAGCCGACAAAGAAGGATTTGAGTGGTTTTATGCCTTCCAGTTTTTAAAGCATCCTGCTACTGAATTACCAGTCCACCCAGAAATATGTGGAATAGTTGTTTTAATACTATCCCATATAGTAATCGTGAATGGAAAATCTACAAAAAAATGTAAAACATTCTCCTTATAGTTCTTAAAAAGGTAGCATAGACCTAGTCTGAAGTGTCCTCTATGTTGTAAATTCTCCCAAGTGATAATTTTATTCTTAGCAACTAACCATACAAAGATCTTGATTTTCAATGGATAATCACAAAACCAAAGAGACTTCATCCATCCTCCAATAAAAATTTTCCAGTTCTTTGCTTCAGTGGCCTCATAAATGTTTTTGAATGAAATCTGGCAAGATAAGTCACCTCTCATCCATTTTAGTTCATCCATCCTGGCTTGTAACTGAACTCCAGAATTAAATAAATCTTGTTTGAATGCTTCCCATTCTAGTGCTGATGTCCCTCCAATGTCAATTCCTCACTATATTTCCAGTTTAAATAGATCAAGCTAGGTCGGGGCTCACTACTAGCCTGAAATAACTAATGTACCCTTCTCTGATTGAGAGTTAAAATCAATTTGTCAGACATAATGGTAGCTTCTCCCATAACTAGAATACAATCTTTACCAATAATAATAGACTCTACCGTACCCTGACTCCATGCAATCCAGTTCAAAGGGATATGCAAGGATTTGAGAAGATTTCTCTGTGGCATCTGTGAACCTTGATCCCCCACAAGTGTAGCCGATCTTAGCCAAGTTGCTACTGATCCAAAAGGAAAGTATTTTTCTTTGATGACACGGTCCCATAACACCTCTTCCATAAAAACCCTCCATAGTGTATTAGTCATCAAGGCTCTATAGAAACTGTAAATGTTCCTAAGACCCCATCTCCATAAAAATTTTGGTCTAGCTAAGAGTTGCAAGCTACACAGATGATAGATCTTCTTTTGTCTGCTCCCAGACCAGAGAAAAGAGAAGACCCCTTGGCAGATTCTATTTAGCAATGAAGATGGAACATGAGCCATCGCCAACCAATATACTAGCTGGCTCTCTAGCACTTCCTTAATTAGAATGTAGTGGCCGCCGATGGAGATCCATCTATTGCACCAATTGTTTATCCACTTCTTGAATTTTGCAATAAAACATTGCCAATCCTCGACCTTATAGCTTTATAGTTTCATAAAGTAACCAAGATACCTGAAACCATCCATTAGTTCAAAAAAATTATAATGGAAGGATTCTTTTAAAATATCAAGAATGTTCTACTGAACTCCAAAATGGAGAAAGGAGGACTTATGTACATTGATCAACAAATCTGTAGAACTGTAAAAAAATGTTAGAATCCTATTTATTTCCTACCATTCATTTAGAGAGTCTTTTTTCATAATGATAATATCATCGAAAAAAAGCCGATGAAATATCCTCATTAATCTTGAAACCTTTATCCCTGTCAATTTTCCTTCAACTTGACCTCTTTTTAGTGCCAAGCTCAACCCTTCCATCACTAGAATAAATAACAGGGGCGACAATGGACACCGCTTTCTTAGCCCTCTTCCGCTATGGAAGAAATCAGTTGATTCTCTATTAATCAAAATGGCAAAAGATTTTGTTGAGACACAACCCATGATACACTTAGTCGTAGGCAATCCAAACCTGCACTAGAGAAGTGTTAAGTGAAGAAAGTTCCATCTTATGCAATCGTAAGCTTTCTTTAAGTCATGTTTTAGGATCATAGCTTTAAGTTTTTTAGCTTTGATGTTGTGTATGCATTCATGTGCAGTTCCTATAGCATCTAGAATCTACCTCCCTTTTAAGAAGCCCAATTGCTCCTTAGACAGTGTATGAGAACAAATAGTTATGATCCGTTTTGCAATGATTTTCGGTATGATCTTATAACAAAGGTTACAAAATGCAATCAGTCGAAAATATATGAAAGATGAAGGACCATTGAATTTTTGGATAGGAGTAATAAAAGGTGAGTTCAAGGATCTGATAACCTCTCCACCGATCCTGGATTTCTCAACTGCCTCAAGAAAATCCTTCCCAACCATATTGAAAAGTGTAAAAAGAACTCTACAGTCCCCCTATCAGGACCATTACTTTTGTCCTTAGTGAATCCCTTTAGGACTTCTATAACTTCCTCACTGGTGCAAGGATTCTCAAGTATTTGTACATATTCTTCAGATACTATCCTTGGAAAAAGTCTTACCGTCGCGATCTGTTCCTCTATGGTGTTTTTCCTAGTGTCTTGGTAGAAAGAATTGAAATATCTCTGTGATTCTTTCTTTATAGCCTCCTTTCCATAGTGAACCTATCCTGACTCATCCTTTATTTCCCATAAATGTTTTTTATTTCTTTTGTGACTAGCAAAATGGTGGAAAAACTTAGTGTTTTTTTCCCTGCATTGTATCCACAATGCCCTACTTTTTAGACACCACCGTTCCTCCTCAAGAAACAGTAATTTTTTACGTTCAGCCTCAAGTGATTTTAGACGTGGATCAAATTCAAAATGGAGAACACCCTTTATATTTTTATTGTAGAGAAACACTATCTTTGTTTCAATGTTTTCGTAAGATTGTTGTTCCATTAGTTTTATTTCAATAGTAGAGGCCTTTACTCGGGCCTTTAGCATTCTCAGATTCATCACAAGTCTCCTTTGTTGATACAAAAAGGATACAGAGAAGGTTAAGAACAACTCAGAACTCGCAGAGGAAACTCAAGAAGCTCATAATGGATTCAGCAGACAGAGAAAGGGAAAAAAATAAAATTTCCCAAAACTCATTTAAAATGGCATGATCACAAAGAGTGCATCGCAGGCTTTCTAACAACGTAAACGACTAGTGAAACAAAGTCACAGATAGGAAGATATTTGCGGTCAAAGTTTTGGTCAACCTATCCCAGTCAGCAGGGATGAGTCAACATTCGTACTACTAATGTCAACATCAATACAGATGAAATCATCATCTATAAAACATACATGGAAAGCGCAGAGGGTGACACGTGTGATGATGGCATCAACATGATGTCAACATGATGACATGGTAGCACAAGAGGTTGCCACGTGTCACTCATTTTTGGACTTTTTGGGTCAACATGTGGACCAATGAAAATTTTCCACATGGTAGTCCATACAGAACATGTGGCATTTATACACTACGTGGTAGGTTGACATGACAGGCTGACCTGGAATTTGTACGACACGAGAAGGGTGACGTGGCAAGAAGGTGACATGGTAGGTTGACTATGAAAAAGAGGTGACGTGGGCCAATGATTGGCTACCACATGGCCCAATCATGGGATGCCACATGGCAGTGGGAAAATTCCCAATGACAACCAACAACTGAAATTAAATAAAATTATATATATTAAAATTCCACCAAATCTGGGGTGGTTCCGCGAGACTAGCGGCATATTCCAAACCACCCGCCATTTTAGTAGTCACTCGCCAAACTTGGAAAGACAACCAAAAATATTTTGTAGCCATGTATTAAAAGGGGATTCAGTGGGATCCAATCCCGGGACCTATGCCTAACCAACACCTTAATATAGCATCCACTAACCGATGCGTCAACCACTTGATTTATTCCTAACTGCCCACAAAATATTATTCAAAGGGGGTTCCGCCAGAGTACGAAGGGAGGAGATTTTTCGATACCAGGGCACAGATTTCGAGACAAGGAATGCTTTTCGATATTTTTCCCAGTCATTCATTTGTAGAGGCAGGGCACAAAAACCAAGGCAAGGGTGTCTCCTAGGCATGAAAGTGCCAGACTCGGATCGAGGCGTGGAGACAATCATTTTTAGGTAATTCGATGCCATGAACACAGTGGTGATGTTTGTTTTCTGATACGATAAAATCTTATGTAGCTTCACTCCAGACTAAGGTATACTTATGTATTTTTCCCAATTCTTTTGTGGATTTAATTAAAATGCCTACCCATTTGAGAGCAGGATCCAGAGATGTATTCCACTAGGGATGAACTCTGTTATCAATTGTTTGTGTTCATATTTCATGCTTATGTCTCTTTCTTTTTGTGTTTTTCCTTCTTTATGGTGCACTTTAGTTCATGCTCATTTAATACAATTCTTTAATAATTCACCTGACAAAAAGATCCCGGATCACGTTGGTATTAGAGAAGTCATCTTTGACTTGAATTGTTGAGTATGAATGATTACTAGGGCCAAGCATAAGCAGGGTGAAGGAAATATTAATACTTTCAATCCTGAAGTTGGTCGTGCATCCCGAAGGAAGAATATGGAAGAAGAGGAAAAGCGTGATGAACAGGAGAAAAACTTTCACATGGTTTTATATCACATGTCAGACATGGTCGAGAAAATGCATGGATATTACAAGAAGAGGATGAAGAAGAAAGGGAAGAATAAATAAGTACCATTTGATGATGATGCTTTGGTAAACCAAAGGGTTGGAGGAGATCCTCTTGAGCCTCCATATTCACCTTCAAGTTCTAGTTCTTCTTCCTTTGAGCATTCTCATCAGTCTCAGCATTCTAACCATAAAGCCTCTTTTAAGAAACCGTTATTAAAGCTTGATGTAAAGTTTTCTTTACCTATGTTTAATGGAGATGCTAATCCTAAAAAAATAGATAATTGGATGTGACATGTTGAAGTATATTTCTGTGTTCAGCATATTGATGAAGAGGAAGTTAAAGTGCAATTGGATTCTCTTTGGTTGGAAGGCACTGCTCTAGTATGGTGGGAGAGCAAGCTTCAGGACAAGAGTAAGTATAGTAATATTCTTTCCTCGTGTTCAGAATTTAAAATAGAGATAAGGAAGCAGTTCTATCCATTAGGGTATTTACATAAAGTGATTATAGAATTTCAAACTTTGAGGCAGAGTAAAGGTCAAACTATACAAAGTGTCACAGAATAATTTAGGAATAAAGCTCTATCTTTGAACATTCTTTTGGATTCTTATGAAACTTTAATGAAGTATATTGGCACACTTCACAGTTATATTTTTCATAATTTGATCTCGTTTAACCACACTAGTCTTGATGAAGTTTTTGTGCAAGCCACTCACCTTGAGAACAGGGGGAAACATGTTCAAGAATATCCCACGAAGAAACCTTCCAATTTCCCACAAAATAATTTTAAGAAGTTCAAAATGAAGGACAAGAAGACCGCTACAGTAACGAGAGAAGGAGGAAAACCATCTTACACCCATTGCAAGAAGAGAGTTCACAATGAAAAACACTGTTGGAAACTTCATCCAGAAAAGAAACCGAACAATTCAGTGGAAAGGGGAAAACAAATACCATTGCTACAGTGCAACAAGATCTTGGATCTGATTCAGGAGATGAATAAAAGTTCAAAACGGTTGGAGTACAAGGTAAAGATTCCCTTCATTCTAGTTCAAGTTCCAATAATGAATCTCAGATTGATGAACGAAACATGAATGAGTTATTTCATATATGAGTTGTATCTAAACATACTAAGATAGATACATTATTTGATTTAGGTTCCCAAGTAAACTTAATATCTGAAGTAGTTGTCAAGAAGATGGGCCTTGTAATGAAACCACATCCAAAGACTTATCCTATTGGTTGGGTATGTGATAGAGAAAAAAATTAATGTCACCAAACAATGTAGGGTCAGATTTTCTTTTGCTTCCAAGTTGATTGATGAAGTGGATTTGGATGTTGTACCACCTAATATATGTGGTAGAGTGTTGGGAAGTCCTTATCTTTATGATAGAAAAGCAGTCTTCTTTCGTCATGAGAACAAATACCACCTTACTAAAGGGGGAGTGGAATATATTGTTAGAGCTCACATCAAGATGTTAAATATGACACTTGTCAGTGCAGGGAAGATGAAAATACTCATAAGCACTAATTAGAGATATGTACTCATGGTCTTCAAAGAGAAATATGTTGGGACATTCGACGCTTTCCAAGGGTTTGATCCATTTCATAAAAAGGAATTATTTGATATTGTTTCTAAGTATGATGATATTTTTGAAGATCTAGATGGATTACCTCCTAAGAGGGAAATACAACATGAGATACATTTTTAGTAGGATTCTCCTCTTTCTAATGTGGGCATGTACATGATGTAAATTGTGGAGATGATAGAGATCAAGAAGCATGTAAAGGGCTTATTGGATCAAGGGGTCATCATGCCCTGTTCATCTCCTTATGGTTCTCCAATCATGATGGTGCCAAAGAAGGATGGCGCATGGGAAACATGGGTCAATTACCGGTCCCTAAATAAAATCACGATGAAAAATTGATACCCTCATCCTCGTATAGATGATTTACTTGATCAATTGAAGAATGTTATTTAGTTCACTAAGTTATATTTGCATAGTGGATATCATGAAATTAGGGTTGCAGAACAAGATGCATAGAAGACTACCTTTATAACCAAACAAGGATTGTTTGAGTGGTTTGTTATGTCATTTGGGATTTGTAATGCTCAAACAAATTTCATGTGTTTGATGAATGATGTATTTAGACCTTTCCTAGATGACTTTGTGATTGTGTATTTAGACAACATTCTTATTTTTAGTGGGACTTGGGATGAACATGTAAGGCATGTAAAACAAGTATTGGATACTTTGCAAAGGGAAAATTTGTATGTAAAAATGTCTAAATGTGAATTTGGCAATACTTCACTTGTATACTTAGGTCATATCGTGGGAGGAGGACAATGGAAGATTGATCCTTCCAAAATTGTTGTAATTGTAAATTGGCCTAAGCCAAAAAGTGTAATTGAGATCCAAAGCTTCTTAGGTGCAGTCCAATATTGGAGGAGATTCATTTCAAACTTATCCTTTATAGAAGCTCCTTTTCATGCCTCAACTAGTGTGAAGAACACTTTTGATTGGGAAGGAAAGAAACAAAAATATTTCGATACTTTGAAGGAGAAGATCAGTAATGCACCAGTATTAGCATTTCTGAATCTTCAACAACCTTTCGAGATCGAGATAGATGCCAGCGGGTATGCTATGGGTGTAGTATTGATGCAATATCATAGGCCTATCTATTACCACTCTGGTAATTTTAACCAGGCTATTGTTAACTATCCTAAATATGATAAGGAGTTGTATGCATTAGTCCAAAGCATAAATAAATGGAAGCATTACTTGTTCGGGAAGGAAACAATCATACATACAAATCACCAGCCCTTACAATATCTTCAAGCACAAACCAATCTGCAACAATATCAACACTACAGATTGATGGATTTTCTACAATAATTTCATTTGGTAATCAAGTAAAAGAAGGGTACAAGTAACAAGGTAGCAGATATGATTTTTAAACCTCCTATTGTTGCTTCTATTATTTTGAACAATACTTCTTTATCTCATGATAGCTATGTAGAACAATATGCCATTGATGAAGATTTTAAAGAAGTATATGAGAAGATAACCCATGGTGCACAAGTAGAGAACTATTGGCCACAGGGAACATTACTCTATCATCTTGGGAAGCTATGTATTCCTACAATTGAACGAGTCCATGTAATACGAGAAGCTATGGCTCATTTTCAGAGGTTTTGTTACTAGCCTCAAATAAAATAAATTGTAACTAAATATGTAAAGGGGTGTGTGATGTGTTGTACTTGTAATCCCACTAATACAAAATTGGGTCTATACTCACCACTTCCTGTTCCATCCCATCCCAGGGAAAACATTTCCATGGAT
Organism: Picea engelmannii; assembly: GCA_009831015.1. Taxonomy (NCBI): domain Eukaryota; kingdom Viridiplantae; phylum Streptophyta; class Pinopsida; order Pinales; family Pinaceae; genus Picea; species Picea engelmannii. The sequence continues at coordinate 97,641 of ML788505.1, forward strand.
TTTGTAGGGGGTTTACCAATGACCAAAGGGGGTCATGATTATTTGTATGTCGTAGTGGATAGGTTCAACAAGATGTGTATATGATGCCTTGTAAAAAGCACATCACTACTGAGAAGACTTATAATATCTTCTTTTAGTATGTTTGGGTTCACTTTGGGTTACTCACGTCCATTGTCTCAGATCGATATACTCGATTCCTTGGGAATTTTTGGACTAGATTGTGGAGAATGATGGATACCAAATTGAAGAGGAGCACTACTTTTCATCCACAAAATAATGAACAAATAGAGGTGGTAAACAAAACAATGGTACTTTTTCTTCGAGGATACTGTAGAAAGTATCATAAGTTATGGGATGAGCCAATACCATATGTACAACATGCTTATAACTAATCTTTACATTTATCCACTCATAAATAACCTTTTCAGACATGTTTTGGGTACCTACAAAAGGTTCCTTTGGACTTGATGTATTGGAGATATGTCAATGTGAATGAAGAATGAATAAAGGACAGAGCCCGAAAGTTCATCCATAGGATTCGACAAATACACCAGGAAGACAGGGAACATTTGGAGAAGAGTCAAGCATAGTATAAAGCTCAACATGATAAGCACAAGTTTGATCATCAGTTCCAGGTTGGAGACCGTGTATGGCTTCACATCCGCAAGGAACAATTGAAGGGTGAAGGGAAGAAACTAAAGCCTATTTGATATGGATCCTTCACTATCTTGGAGAAAAGAGACACTAATGTTTTTTGTTTAAATCTTCCAACTTATATGAAGATTTAGTCTGTTTTGAACGTAGAGAACTTCAAACTTTTTGAGCATCCCATGATCATGGATCGGGATGAGGAAGTTTCAATACCTTTAGTTGATGAGTTTTCACCTGAGTACTTGGATGTGTTACAGGAAGATATCATAATGAATAGAAGAACGAGGAATTCATATAGGGGTGATGTTGATTATCTTAGAGTAGGCTTAAAGGGCACACATCAAGCAAGGCAAAGTGGATTGAGAAGGACAAAGTGAGGGGACTCTTCCCTCACTTACCAGTTGACTTATGAAAGATTTTGGTTGTCTAAAAAGATCGCAGTGGGAAGGTGTGATCCAAAAAGGATCGAAAGAAGGCTAAGAACAACTTAGAACTCATAGAGGCAACTCTGGATGCTCAGAATGTTTTCAATACATAGAGAAAGGGAAAAAAATTAAAGTTCCCAAAACTTAGTTAAAATGGCATGATTGCGAAGAGCTCGTCACAAGATTTATAAAAACGCAAATGACTTGTCAAACAGAGTTACGGATCGAAAGATATTCATGGTCAAAGTTTTGGTCAACCTAGCCCAGTCAGCAGGGATGAGTCAGCATCCATACTGTTGACGTCAATATTAGTATAGATGACATCATCACCCATAAAACATATGTGTCAAGTGCAAAGGGCGACATGTGTCATCATGACGTGGTAGCACGAGAGGTTGCCACGTGTCACTCTTTTTTGGACTTTTTGGACTGACATGTGGACCAATGAAAAGTTCCCATGTGGCAGTCTATATGGGACACGTGGCATTTGTACACTATGTGGCAGGCTAACATGGAATCTGTACGACACATGCATGGTGATTGATCCGGATTTATGTAGGAACACAATGAAATATAGAAATACACATAAACACAGAGATGCAGCAGAAATAAGACTTCATTTCATTAATAACAAATGACTGAAATATGCTTACAGACAGAATGGAAATAAACTAGCTAGACGTTGGTAGCTTATCTCTGAGAAGAGATGTGGCCGCTACTCGCATCCATGAGAAGATGATTACAATGAGGCTCTGAAGGCCCTTTTACAATAAACGGGAATGCCAAAAGTCCTAGAAATCCAAAAACCTAACCCTGGGAGATGAAGCACAAAAATTCATGTGGGCCTCGTTTGGGTAAGTTGGTGCATCAACTTCCCGGGGTCGTAACTTTTGCATATGATATCCGTTTTAGGCGTATGATAGCTCGTTGGAAAGATCTATATGATACCTACAACGCTTGATACAAAATAGAATCGTTAGATTGTATTTTGTGACAACAAAATACCCCAAAAAAATCGTTTAGGGCCTCAAAATGGCCTCGGAAGGCCAGGACCCGAAAAAAACTGCTAAAAATAGTAAACTATGCGAAAACTGAAAAAATGAAAGAAGAAATGGTGGGGGTCCAAGTGGAATAGCTGGGTGGCCACCAATATCCACCTAGATCATTCCTCCCCCCTTAGGAAGCAATGTTCCCCATTGCGTTGAGTTCCTCCATGAGATGAGGAAACTTTTGTTGAACTTGGTCCCTGGTGAGCCATTTGCCTTGGTAAAGGAGTTGGCCTGCTTTGACAACTCGATATAGAGGTATCATTTGTTTTCGGGTGTGCTTGATCTATGTATCCATGATCTGATCAGTTCTGGCTTGTTCTATGCAGTCTAGATTTAACTCTATTGGTGTGAGTTGTTCTGCCATGTCGGATGTGTCTAGTAGAGGTGGAAAGTAGGGTCGAAGGCGGTCCACATTGAACATTGGGTGTAGACCAAGGAATGGTGGAATGTTGAGCTCAAAGGCATTCTCCCCTACAGCCTTGGTGAGGGTGTACGACCCATATCAAAGTGGACGAAGCTTGCGGTTGGGTCCAGCGAGGTGCTCCTTTTGCAAATGTAGCCACACTTTGTCACCCACTTGGAAGTTGTGTGGCACCCGATGTTGATCATGTCGTTGCTTGTACCTAGCATTGGCTCTGTCCAAGATGTCATGAACCTGTTGGCGGATGTGTTGAATGTGCTCAATGAAGTGGTTTGCTTTATCTGCCTCAGACTGGACATGAGTTGAATTTTCTTGAGTAGCCACAAATGGCATGGCTATGTCAATGGGACATAGTGGCTAGAATCCCAATCCCACTTCAAAGGGGTTGTGGCTAGTTGAGCTATGGAGAGCCCGGTTGTAGTTGTGTTGTACATAGGGGAGGCTTTCATCCCATGTGTGTGGATGCTTTGAATTGTACATGCGCAGAATGTGTACGATCATCCGGTTGACGACCTCTGTCTGGGCATCAGTTTGCGGATGGAAAGTTGTGGACTTGGTGAGCTTGGTGTCCAACATCGACCAGAGGCTGGACCAAAATGTACTGAGGAACCTACTGTCCCAATATGAGATGATAGATTGTGGGATCCCAAAGTGTACCCACACTCGTTCAAAGAAGAGTTTAGCAGTGGCTTCTGCTGTGATATTATTCTTGCAGGCCATCATAATGGACATCTTCGAGAATCGGTCGACGACCACAAAAACACAGTCATTGGCATGATTAGTAGAAGGAAGGCCCGACATGTAATCCATAGAGATGGATTCCCAAGGTCGACTGGGGGTAGGAAGCAGAGTATAGAGGCCTTGCTTCTTGATGGTCGGTTTGGCAATGGCGCAAGCAATGCAGGACTTGATGTACTTCCTGACATCTTGTTGAAGGTTCAGCCAATAGAAATACTTTTGCAGTACTGCCACAGTTTTCTTGACCCCTAAATGTCGAGCAACTCAACTGTAGTGTGCCTCCCAAATCATCTTGGCATGCTCGCTTGAAGGAAAAAAAAGGTGTCCCAAGTGACAAAGCAGGGCATCCTGGAGGTGAAAATTGGGAACTTTCTTACCCTCCAAGAGTGTATTGTATGTGTGGCCAAATTCTGTATCACTTGTGTAGAGAAGCGGCCAATCGGATGTCTCGTGCCCACAAGAGTTGAGCA